>UZAF01017539.1:4832-16930 GCA_900617895.1 Haemonchus placei
GTAACTTCTATTCTCTAGCCATTTTCCCGATGAACGGTTGACGAGACAATCCATAAAAGTTTCTGCTGGTGAATGTGGCAGATTTAGGGGCAGCTCCCATTTCTTGGTAGGCTCTGACTGATTGTTCGATCACCGAAAAGTTACTGAGATCGCGGAATGACTGTGCAACCTTCCGATCTTTCTCGAAGTAGTTAAGCCTGATTCCGCGAATATACGGATGGTTTCTTGTGTATATTCTTGTAGAGGAAATCAAGTAATCATTTCTAGAAAAAAAAACCCGAACTCAATATTCAAATTCTATCGAGAGAAAAAAAGCCGCGAAAAAATCCGCAATAATTATGCATCAACCTAATATATACATAGCTAGAGTCTCAAAGTACTGACCGTGGACTGGAAAAGTTGAAAGTTGATTCTCTCTGTTGATGCACAACTAATGTAGCTAAAAGTGTCCATCTCAACTGTAGTAACAGTTACGCAGTAAACCCAACATAAACGTAATGAAAATTCGAAATTTATATGTCGCTTTTGCTCTGCTGTCTTTGTGTTGCCTAATCAGCTTACTGTGTAATCTGTGAACGTTTAATAATAATCATCCTTTACAGAATTGGCAGAATACTAGATGACTGTCAAACACATCTACTCTTTCACAAGACTCATTGCAGTATCACGATAGTATACAGCTAGGTCTTTAACATATGCACGTTCCTCGATTTGAAGAGAGACTCGACACCATGACATCATCGAGACAGAATAAGTAATTCAAGTCTTCGGGCTACCAAGGCGTTCCTACTTAATGCTCAACGGTGCATCGAGAGTTTTACAACAATTCCACCAGGATTTCGCCAATTTACGAGGAAGTCACGTCAACGTAGAGAGAGGGGTTTGGCAGGGCGATACTATCTCGCCCAAAGTTCCGAATGCCGCTGTAGAGAGTATCGTGCGTCCCGTGGAATGGGAAGGCGTAGGAGTTTAAGCAGAATTAAACGCGGGGCGTGGAGGACATTCGGGAATATCGAAGAGTAGTGAAGAAGACGGAAACCATCCGGCTCTGCGCTCACTTCCTCGACGTTGAGGCTCTTCCTGCTTTGAAACGGCTCGAGCACTTTACTCTTTGCAAGGGCGATGCTAGAAATATCCTGATTCACGCAAGTGCGGACGGGAATACGAGTTTCGTAATACGACAAAGAACAAAGTTTAGCCATGCCTTTGCTCAGCCAAGGTATCAAAGATCAGGTGGGCCGGACACTTCATGCAATATTGGGATCCATTAGAATTCTCTTGACTAGATCCCCTCGAGGTCAAACTGTTTAGAACAATCGATCACTACAAGCGAACATCAGGACGGAAGTCAGTGCCCCGACCAGACTTCTTCACGAAAGCTCTGAACGAAGGAATGCTATGCTTCGGGTCAAGTAAGACGAGGACGACCCTCAAGACTATTCTCGCTCTCGATGGGGACAAGTGAAGACGTTACTGGTGCCGCATAAGGAAATCAGCGACCAACGTTACAACTTGTGATACGGGTGATATGTCGCATTCAGAGCTTACATAAAATGAGCTCCTTCACAATTAGAGTACAATTTGATGATTTTCACTTCCTAATGAAGAATTCACTCCTGAATTGAACTCAGTTGAGAACAATTTCTTCAACATTTTTTTGGTTAGTTTTCCACGTCCAATACCTAAAGTTACTGAAAGAAGAAACATGCTTCGGCCCCATTTTCACTTATAGAGGCCAAAAGCTCATATCACGACTTCAGCGAAAATCCTTGTCGGTAGTGCATTGGTTGAAAAATAATGAAAACCCATTCTCCCTCTTATCATTAACACTAGAGTAGTACAGAATTGACAAAAGCTGAACTTCTTTCTGTTCAAACCCAGTTCTCTTAGCGTCGCGAAAAACTTCGGTAATTTCAAGAATTTGTCGCTCACACCCTCTTCCACTGCCACATGCAAACTGTTTGTTCTTGAAACTTCAGTTTTCACCGACATTATCATTAGTATTACTATGTTATTTATTATATTGCCAATCGGGTCATCTGCCCTCCTTCTTATGAAAGAGTTGTGATGATCGGGAACATCACGCTCCTTTCCGGGAAAAATGATACTTTACGGAACACGAAATTCGATAGAGAAGCAAAAGGGCATGCAAACGATATCAAAATGTGCCGATGCCTATGCCTCTGATTAGAAGTCTCGATTTGTCGCTGTTCCTTTTAAAAATGACGACCCGTGAAATGCTTTACCTGGAAGGCAACCGAAGCTTTGAATGGTATTCACAAATGTTGTCGAGTCATAATAATACCCTTATATGTCTTTATAAATGTAGCTCCTTTTCTCTACGGATAGTGAGTGGTAATCCAAGATTATTTGCGGTTGGATAAATTTTGCCATGAAATGATATCAAAGGAGAGAAACTGATCGTTTGTTGAATCGCAAACTTCGCTGTAGCGGTGGTAAACAAGAAGCGAGCCAAATTTCATAATCGGTCCCTATCAGTGCACTTACCCTTCTTGTTGAATGAAACATAGCAAAGAATCAAAGCTAGATCGTTAATAACAAAGGCGTTAGGATTAAATTGGTGATTAGATCTTGTTCTCTAAGGCTTCTTCTATCGTCAGTGTTCCCATGCTGCCCCCTCTACTCCAAATGATTTTGCTCTCCAAGTCCACAGGATCAGGAGTTATGCAAGTTTGAACGCCCCAGAGCCAAGTTGAAAATATTCGCGCACACCCCACCTCCTACGGGCGGAGTTCCTCCCTGCCAGCCGCCGTAAGTGTTTTCTTTCTCCCTCCAATACTACTACTAAATTTAAACGCTCTAGGTCCACTGAGACAGGACTTATTATTTTCCACCTAAACATTTGTTTTGCACAAACCCCGCCCACTGTGGGCGGGGTCCGGTTCTGCCACCCACCATATCTGTTTCCATCCTGCCGCCTGTGCTCCTACCAAATTTGAACGTTCTAGGTCCACGGGACAGGAGTTATGAATTTCCGTGCAAACAGATAGGCAGACAGACGGACCGACGGACAGACAGAGGCGAGCGCTTTATATATATTAAGTTGAGTAAAAAGTTTTGATCGGCTTTTTAATCTTCACTTTAAAAAGTCTTATTTCCATTGAAAGAGGATCTCAATTAATAATATAGTCTCCATCGTTGTCCTAAACGTACGTCTAATGAACTGGCAGTTTCTTGACTCCTGAAGCCTAGAAGGTTGGCGGCCACGATTCGAAAAAGTTGGAGATCTCATCTTTGAGCTCCGGGCAGTCGCCAAAATTTCTATCGCGGAGGTGATGTTCCAGAGCAAGAAACAAAAGGTAATCAGACGGAGCGAGACCTCGCGAATAAGTAGAATGGGTCAGCACTGCCCATCTAAGTTCGGCAATTTACTGACAAAATAATTTCGCAACATGCGGTTGAGCGCTGTCGTGAAAAAGGCAAACATTGTCACGCTGCGGACGCTCCCTTCGAACAACGTCGACCAAACTCTGTAGCTGAAAAGCGTAAATCTCGGCGGTCACGGTGGAGCCCTCAGTAAGTTATCCAATGTAGAGCAATGCCTGAGAATGTCCACCGACGGCACAGTAAAACCTTCCTCGGACATAGTCTACTTCTCTGTTAGTCTTGGAGGTGCTTCGTCATGAGGCACCCTTGGGCTGAGATACGATGACCCTTCTGGATGCACCATAGATATTGCGACAGCCATCGGTGGAGTATGCCCTTACAGTAATTCGTGATAGACGATAGCTCTCAGGCAGCTTCGGACGCCAGTTGAAGGTTGAAGTCATTTTTGCGAAGCACTTCCAAGGGGATGCTTATATATCCTTTTAAAAATACAGGTTAGGGATCGGTCCACCATAACCCATTACGAAGTCCTTCCGAGCGGTCCTACGAAAAAAAGGACGAAGGCCGATCAAAACTTTTTGCTCAACCTAATAGTAAGGATGATTCTCGTGACTCACTGGCCTTTCCAGTAGTGCCTGTCATTTGTCATTTTCTTCATACACTGATGGCTCGGACAGGAAAATAACATAGGTAGTAGGAACACTCTCCTTTTCCGAAGACCAAGGCAGATTCTGGAAATACCTCCAGCTGTCCACGACCGTCTAATAGTTAAATAGGTATTGTAAATGCGTAGTTCATCTAGGATTTTGGTTCTTTGTTCGTTTTCACTTCCAGTCATTCGACTTCATTGTTGCTGTCGTAGATTCCTATGGCGGAACTTGTCGCAGGACTTTTTTATTGCATCCCTTACCTAGGCGCACAATATATTATTCGCTCTCCGTTCTAGCTCGTTTTTGGTGGTTATTTTCACCAAAAATAGAAATATGCAAATTTCCTGACTACAGATTGCTATGAGGAGAAAGATGCTCTTGATGTCGAAGTATCTGCAAGAAGAGTACAAAGAGCAAAGGAAAATTCGAGTAACTAGCCCGCAACATGGCATCTTATTTAGTGTTAGGCGCAAGATACCTCACTGCTGGAGTTTATAACATGTGCTGTCCATAGAGCTATATGCCTCACAAGAAGGAGAATGATCAAATCTTCACCCTTAGCTCGAGCTACGCGTATCGCGAGAAGTCATCTTTTGGGAGGAAGGCGTTATGGCATTTTGCAGGAATCCTGTAAGACATAAAGTATCCGATGACCACATTTGGGCAAACCTGGGGGCAGAGGTATAATTATAGAGAAAATGATTCAAGGGATAGCTTGGAGGTCCATTTGCGGACAACCACGCACTTCAACAGCCTTTCGCAGATAATTGCTAAGGCGAATTCATGAAAGTGCAACATACATGACGTGGTCTGTTCCCTTCGTCACGCCCCTTCCTATCCCGTCGCTCACATCCTCCCGCCACGTCGGAGCATCGCATATCGCGCTTTTCGTTGTATCTTATTGGCAACTTGTGTTCGTGTTGCTTTCTGCAATCCTCTCCCCGTGGTCAAATATATCAATCCACAATTGACGGGCGTTTCAGAGATATGACAGCGCCTCGGATCAGAATAAATTAGCGTTCAAGATTTCGAGAGCAGGCCGAGTGGTGATGGTGCCGAGATTTCATGTTCACGCATTACCTATCGTCCTCAGGTCGCAACGTTTATAAGGATACTTTCTTTTGACAACCTGGCTAGGGGCCTGGGCCCGATAATTCTACTTATCGAAGGCGGAAAAAAATCATGGAAACGATTCTGTGAGATTTTTTTCGCTCGCTCCCAAATAATATCCTTTGTTCTTTCTATCTAAACAACCGCCACGTTTTGAAAGAAACTGAGCAAGCAAAAATCTTTTATTCAAGATGCTTTTCCTTTTTAGGGCCTTATTTTCAATATCATTTCTTTCGTTCGCTCCTTTGAGACAGTGCACACTTGAAGTTATGGTCTACAGTTGATGTTTTTGTAGTGCCTAGCACTCCCGTCTCGGTTATATTTTCGGAATATTCAAATAAAATAAAAACTACTTACGGCTCATCATCCATAACCGACTTGTTTTCTTGTTTAAGATATGATTGCATAGTTGCGATATTCGACTAATAAAATTGTCAGTTATTTTTTGTTTTCTTAATTAAATTTGTTATGGAACGTTCTTAATTAGTCATCGGAACGTTTCTGTAAAAGAGGTCAGTAAGTCACATGGCCCAAAGCTTCTCGTCTCAAAAAATATTTACCTTTGAGTGATTCAAGTGTGACCGTCAACGAGCTTCCTTGAAGTTTTCTAGCCAGTATGGTGGCGTTTTCCTACTTACTTATCCTTTGAACTCGATCCAACATAACTAGTATTTTCACTTTATGATTGTAACGAGAAATGCCTATATCGCAGACACCGCAGTCAACCCTTGCTATAGATCATATGTAGGGAATTATGCCCAACTAACAACCACTCATTTGTGCCCGTCTAGTCAACCAGCCTGCCCTGATCCTCTTCATGAAAACAGAAGAGTGCACAACGACATGCTCTAGCAGGGCATGTCGCGGTGCACTCTTAAGTTTTTTCCAAGGCACATTCCGTCTCACATAATGCCCCCTCAATCACTCATTCTATGACGGATTCATGCCACGCCGAACAGCTGTGGGTAATGCACATATCGCAGCTCTTAAAGGTTGAATAACGCTATATAAAGAGGTGTGGGTACACAATTACGGCACTCAATCTTGTGTTTATGGAGGAAATTGGCAGAGTTTGGTTGGTGTTCATTTTTTCTATTAAGTAATAAATTTTCTGATCGCCCTCTTTCCTTTTTAGGCGCATGACCGAATATTTGCCTCGCAGGCATTTTCCGAGTTATTAGGTTATCCACGAGATACGAGGACCCATAATCGGGCAATTATAGGACTTCGTCGGGGAGCTCAATCATTGAACTTCTTGGGCGATACAAATAGGGTGTTTTATCAGGAGGGATTTTAATTCACTCTAATTTAAGTCTCTTCATAAATTCCTGCATTTCTCCCTGCTGAAGATAAACTAAGCTGCTTGTCTTTCAGCTGTATGTACCACCTTTTTTGTGTCGACTTGTACATTGTGCGGCAACGTGCATGACCTTACGATTCTCATCAAAGTAAGTACCTTGTCAAAGGCCAGCAATTATCATCGACTTCGCCTAATTAAATATTCCAGTACCGTAGCCATCAAGGTTGATGTCAGTGGCACAATGATCACAGTGTCTTCAGAGACACTAAATCCCTAGGATCTCTTTGAGTGTCTTAAAAAGTAAAGAGTAAAGAAAAAAGAAAACGGTGTGCTCCGGCGCTTCCACTTATCTCTGATCGAACTTAACGGCGCATGTAGAGTCTTTTGCCCACCCTCCTGAAGCGATACCAGCTTGAAGGAGAATATGAATAAAGAACTGCTCATATGAATTTTAAAAACTTGTTGGAGTTATTGCCGGCGTTGAAGGTTTGCTCCGGTTGAGCTTGAATCTGCATTACACAAACTTGATACGTGTGATGGTGTTTCGATGTAAGTGGAGGCGCTGGTCACCCGTGGAAACATGAGAATGTCCCGGATGTGTTGCGCACCACTGCCCGACTAAACTAAAAACATGTCAGAAAATATGAACTAAAAATTTAATAAAGTGGAGTCTTTTGCTGTTAAATATTTATAAATATGCTCCTGTGTGCGTGCGAGTTGCCTCGACTGCTTCCTTTCATCATACCTTCACAAAGAGGTCCAGTGCCACCTCCTCAGTTCTTTTCGAAACACGATCCGCTCTTACTCACTGCTGAGCGTATCATGCTCCGCTATTATAGTTGATCATGGCGCTCTATGTAGAAGATTTCAAGCACCACACAATGAATACACATTAATACATGTCACGCTGGGTCACGTCTCAAATAAATTCACTGCTGAAGAATTGTATAAGACAGCAATCGTTGCTAGACGATGGCAATAACTGATGCTTCCTAACAAACACACAAATTTTGACTTAGCTGGCTAAAACTTGCGCACAACGCCGGCAGCTTCTTTAATAAGGTCAAATCTAGAACTAGAGGGAGTGCTCTTAAAATCATGACTCCGGTGGTAAAAACCCAGGTTCGCCACAGTTATTTTTCTATCAGAATTATATATTTTCTCAACGATTCCACTGTAAAGGCAACTTGCACCTCTCTCTGCCTTCATTTAAGAATAGGAAAAATGCTTAGAGTGGATTCTTGCGGCATTCAAGGCGATGGCAGTCATTGTCATGATCTTGCTATTTTCTCTTTTTGTTGTCTCATAATGCCTCATCATATGTTGTTCCTTTTATCAATTCCTTTTATTATAGTTATTTCTCTTACGACACCTATGGACGTTTTGGCAAATGGTTAGCACATTTTTTATAATTATAATTTTCATTCATCTTTCGTAAATTGGAAAATATCTGCAAACTCGACACATTTCAACCAAACCCGATTTTTTTTGCTTCTGAACCTAGGTTGACAATGATAATGTTTATATAGTAATCAAGTTGTGCTGATATAAATTTGGAGGAAGGAGGCGTCTGCTTGAAACGTACATTGCCGCTTATTGTGGATAGTGTTCCCACTTCTTTAATATCTTACTGAGGAATTGCCTCTATCTGTCATCTTCCGAAACACTGTTGGGTTATGCATGATAATTGCGGATTTCAACATGTTTTATCCAACAAAAGCGATTGAAATATTTGACAGANAGACACGTTCAAATGATTACTCAGAAGTAGTAACTATCTACTTCAAGCACAGCTTATCTTTGCTAGGCAGCTGGTCAGCTCCAGTACGAATAAGTTTTGATTATTGATGTTATCCACCTTTTGACATCGGCCACCAAATCAGCCAATTTGCCGTAAATTTCGTTCACTGTCCAATTTTTCAAGAAACGATTTAAGGGACGTGACAGTCCGTAGGAAAATCTGTCGGTGAATATGGTGCATGTAGGAGCTGATTTTATTCCTTACTGACAATCGTTTCGACAACGCAACGTCATACATGGGATTCGACAACACGACGTATCATGGTGGAAAACGTCGTGGTTCGTCTTTCGATGTCATTTGGCTGAGGTTGCAGCGTGAATACGTTCAGCCAATTCTCACACCTTTCCGAACTGTTGGAGACGATGGACGACTGCCAACTGGTTGACACTGCAGTCGTAGGCTAGCTTTTGCGTTGTAGGGCTTTCGCCTTCTTCCACAACCTCTGGGAGGGCCTCATACTTGAAATCAAATTGTTCTCCTCTTAGTTGCTCATCTTCAAGGTCTGTGTTGCCTATTCTGAATTTCTTGAACCACCGTTCAACATGGCTTCGGCTGATTGTTCCAGCAGCGGAAAAGGAAGTCATTGGGATCACGAAATCAACTCTCTACCACCTTTCAACCCTTCTCAGAGCATAGTGTGGAGTATATGAAGTGAAGATGATGTCCTAAACACTATTCTGTTGGGGAAAGCGAGAACATTATACCTACGAAAGACTCAAATTCAAAATTCAAATTATATCGAAAAGAAAAGGCGAGAGAAAGTTCATATGCATCAACCCAATGGAAGAGAGATGTTCAGAGATGCCGACTGGACCTTCACGGAAACCAATTGTATAGTGTCAGCAAAGGGCATAACGTGCAGTTGTGCTCATAAGTCTGTTCGAAGAACTGGATTTGCTTAAATATTACGGTAAAGTACGATAAGTGGTTAAAACGTCAAAATACTCAGGACTGTGAAGTTATTTGGATTCTATAACTCAAAAAGGCGATGCCCCAAACCAACTACCCTCCTCGTTTTTAATTCCTGAAGAATCTTTGGTTGGGCTCTTCACTACGATACCGGGTGGAAGTTGAATGTGTAATGCTTTTGAAATCAAATAATGCTTCGTTATTCCGTCACTTACTGACGGTTAAAATACAACTTGGTCCCACTCTAACCCATTCATTATACATTTTAAATCTTTTGCCAGAAATTACACTCTTCGAAAATTACTACATAGAACATGCGAATTTTGACTGTTATCCTATCAATCGTGACTTGCTTTCGAGTTGTCAAATAGTCAGTGATCCTTTCCGTAATATTGAGGTTATTCTTTTCTTGAACTCTTCACGAGGTTTGTGAGTATGCTTTATTAGGCCGACGTTTCGTCGGAATCGCCTTCTTTAGAGCCTGAAAGGATCATAACAATCTGTAACTATCCGATCAAACGTCTCCACCAACCCACTAAATTTTGAGATCCCCAGGGCACGCAGGTGATCAAAAGGAGAACCGCGCACCTTAACTTTATCATGGATTTTACGCGCGCACAATTGCGACCCTCGAGGCATTTTGGATACAGGTCACCAACCCCAAAATAAATCGTAAGGAAGAATGTCTCGCAATCACGCGAGAGCTACGGCCTTATATAAGATTGGCCTTCTCGCAGAGACTTCAATAAAGACATAACCCAGCTGACACTGGTCGGTTTGCTGGGTGGTTTCCAAGAATCCACCAAGCTACAGTGAGTATTTCTCCCTTCTCACCTGAGTGCCCTCGGGCTCTCGAACTTCAGTGAATTGGTGGAGAAGTTTGATCGGATAGTCACAGATTGTTATGATCCTTTTAACTTTAATTTAACAAGCTCATTAATACAATCATGCCGAGACTCACGGGTGCGCTTTGTTGCGCGTGTCCGTCGAAACTAGGTCACGCCGCAGCCGTCGCACGCGGCGAGTCGGCCCGCGATATTTGACAGACGTCGCAATTGTCACTGGGGCATACGCTTTGCGTTTGGTCCACGGCAGTCAGTTCAACAAGAAGATAACACAGACAAATGCAAATCATTTGCTCCAATGACACTTGGTGGTACTGTAATGTCATCTCGAGACCTCAGTGTGATGCGCCGCGCGCGAAGTGGGCGAGGTGACCTACTTTCGACGGACACGCGCAACGGACGTTCTCCGAGGTTCACAGAAAGCCATGCATGAGACCTTCCCGTAACATCCCGATGTTATTCTACATTTAGGGGCCCAGAGATGAGTAATCGTTTCCATTATTGATTGTGTTTCTATTTGGGAGACTGGAGCGTTAATTTGATTATAATAGACGAGTGCCCACTACGCACAGATTAAAACGCTCTTGCGCTTCGTAGCAGAGAGTTCCCTCATTGGACTCAGAAAAATCTAAGGGGAAAAATCTTGAGAGCAACGTGGCTTCTCCTGGTGAGTACCGGGCTCACACTACCTTTTGATCTGAATAAATATGCCCCATTTTATCGAGTGTAATTTTACACAATATCAGTTGGGATACAAATGCGTCGCGTGAGTGAGACAACTCCTTTGCGAACCGTTCAGCCAGTTACCGCTTTTTGGATTATTTGGATACCTTCTAGTTATATGATCAATGGGCAACTGATCAGATAGCAGATGCATGAGGAAGGTGATAAACTGATTTGCAGAGCTGGAACAATTTTAAGATTGAGAAACAAGTGAGCATTGACTGCGTAATCATGATAAGTTATCATAGACTATCTGTAGTGCAAGTGCTGCTCAAAAAAGCCTGCGAGGATATTGATAAATTAGTGACTTAAATTAAGAAATAATATAAGGCCTCCGAACCCCCCCCCCCCCCCCCCCCCCCCCCCCCCTCCCCCCTTCTCCTACAAAGAATATGTTTCTAGAAGACATCAATCATTATTGTTGTAATGAGAGTGAGGAAATTTTCCCCTACCTTCTCGAGTTGAAAAGGTGTGACAGTCCCATAAGAAATTTGAGGCCAAAAGTGAACATCTAAAGCACACTAGCAGGGTTCCCTTACTTCCGTGCGCAGCTATGAACTTCCTTTCTAGGTTAATAGTTTTCGAAATCTCCGAATTCCGTTACGTAGCGGTGTGTGGCAGCTTATTCATCATAAATTATTGCCCATGATCTTGAACACCAGTTCTTGAAATAGCTACTATTCCTAGTTGTTCAGAAATTTCACTAATTGGGTGGTACGCTGCTCATTTTGATAGTGTATTCATCCGTCAAGCTGGATGTTGAAAGGGAGTGCAAAAGGTGTTGCGTTGTAAATATTGGTGGGTTAAAGCCGAAGCCTGTCTAAGGAGTGTAATGTTTCTGAAGATGTTCAAGAGCTAACACAAATAAACTTCTCGAAGTTATAAAATTTCATGCGCCCACGAAATGGCAGTAAAGAACTCGTCAGATTTGCTGAGCAGCACGTTCTAAAGAAATCTGATAACTTTCATGAAATCGGCACAGAACAGATTGTAAGCTTACTGTGAAGGCAAGAGAAGTTTAACCACAGAGAATTCAGGTTTATTACGAGTGGGATTGTGTTGGAGGTACTAACTCTGTTACGTGCATGCCTTTCCTTTTCATCCCATGGATTGACCATCTATCGAATTGATATTCCTTTGATGTTTTCACGAGAACCGCAGGCGTGTGATTTTTTGAAAGCACGTCATCTCTGAGCATCGATCCCGCTAGGATGTGGAAATGTTTGACATTACAACGAGGGATCGGTGTTCTCATTTGGACTGCGAGTACTAGTGCTTCAGCACGATTTGTAATGACTGTGTTCTCGGTTGGGGTATGACTGTGAACGTTACTACACGTAAGCATTGACTCGTTCCTCACACACACACACACACACACACACACACACACACACACACACACACACACACAC
>UZAF01017539.1:17810-45416 GCA_900617895.1 Haemonchus placei
ACACACATACACACACATACATACACACACATACACACACACATACACACACACATACACACACACGGTCTTTGATGTCGGTGGTCTTTTTGTATGGTAATTAATTGGCATATAGGTGAGTCTAACGGGCTTTTCATTTCTCTCCACCTCATCACCTCACTCACTCCTCAACCGTCCACGCGCCCTATCGTATTCTCCATTGATGTGGCCCATTAGCATGCCTATCATTTATAATACATCCCCTGCAAAGCCAAAGCCGTCTATTGACAGTTCCGCCAATGATGACCCTTTGGTGAGTTATTAATTAGTTATGACTTCTACACAACATCTCCCCAATAGCACACTCTCCTGTTACCCAGAAACATTTTTCACTTTAGTGCGAAGTTCCATCATCGCAAAAGTCAGTGGATGACGTCGTAACTCCAGATATATTTTCTGCTTGTTCAGTCTGCGGAACAAAAAAAAAGTAACAAATATATTTTTGACTCGTTTCATCAAAGAACCGTTGCGCTAATAGAGTCGTTTATATTTTGTGGAAATGGTCCACACACTGAACAAGATTGGAGCAAACAATATAATACAAATTCCTATGCAAACTATGTTTTAAAAAGTACAAAAGCGCAGCATCGTGGCTAAACTCTTCTTACAGCCAAGATGAAGACAAATGTAGCCACAAAATCATACGTTATCTGGGGCTCTTCAAAACCAACGTGTCTTACGCATCAATATTTTCTATTAATACAAATCATAAGAAGCAGTCCTTGAATGCTTTTCGCAATCAAAATGATTTTGTAGTATTAGGTCATCTCATTCAGAAGTTCGCGAGCTCTTTCTTCCGTATCAAGGTAGGAAAGGATATACATTAAGAAAATGAAATTCCAGTGGTAAGTGAAATATAGTATACTCTGTAGCGCTCACTTTTGGTGAGCTCACTTCCAGGATCCCTCGTTTGGTGGTTCACTTCCGGGATCGTTTCGGCATTTATCGCATGACAGTCTCCTGTATCGTGATGCATGGAAAGGTCAACGACCGGTCTAAAGACTGCGCATTGACTCGATTACGACCCCTGCTAGAAATACGATTGCTTGGAAACGATTACGCTGCGAAACCTGCAGAAAAACGAGAATTACGGTCGAGTTGAATGTATGTTTTAACTGTTTTTTCTTCCACGAGTGAATACAATGGTGTTCAGATAGGTTCCAAAGGCCTTGTAAGCTTCTTGACGGAAAGAAGTTTCAGAAGAAGCTTGAGTTGCATGCTCTACTTGCATGCGGCACGCGCTTCGACACACTTCTTTCTGACAAAATGGTGTTCAGCGTGAAAGAAATGTTCAGGTCCTAGATTACACGTATATTCCTCATTACAGATGAAGAGGAAGTTGAGAAGGGTCCAATCGTTTCTCGTAGCGGTTTTCCTCTTCTGTGACGGTTTGGGCTGGAAACCGTGCCATAACAGCGATATCGCTTATTTTTTACCAAGAAAATTATAAAAATTGACCGGAACACTTCATGAGAGACATTTCTGAGGAAGTGCTGTTTAGAGTCAAAGATTATTCCCAAGATGCGATCTGGAAACACTCGCGTACCTACTCACGAGGAGAAAAGGTCAAATCTGGTGCTGAGGAAATATTAGCAATTTCATCCCTGCTTCCAATTGGTCTACGAATTTTCCGACTCCAAAAGGTTCGTGAATATAGTGTATACTGAAGGAGAAAGTCTGCGCTCTAAATACATCACTGCTGCTGCTTCTGAGAAATCGTTGAAAAAAGCCAGGGCTGGAGTTTCTCAAGCAACTCTGCGTGCCACCGTCGATGAGTAGCCAAAGCGTCTTTGAGCTATAATTAGTACAGGAGAAGGTTATATCAGATGAGTAAGCGTTCATTTGTTAACGCGATGCATGGTAAACAGTTCACATAAATCCATCATGTATCAATATGTTCGCTGTTTCTACACTGCGATTATTTTGTTACCATGTTTATGGCGCGCCCTATATCGCGATGGATCCGCTTGGAACCACGTAACTCTTCATGAGTCATTCCCAGTGCATCCTCACCCAAACCCGACGCTTGTCGCTGTAGACTTGGTTCGCGCAGAAGTCATTTCGGTGAAGTTTGCTACTGTAAGCATAATTTCGGCTTTGAAATTTTTTCTCTAAAACAGCAAGGAACATAGCATTCAGGTGAGATGCCGTTCCTTAAGGTAAGTCAATAGTCGATTCTTTGCGCTCCACCATTCAACGCTTGATTTCATCTACCCGCTCTTCGAGGTCAAAGTGAAATTGTGAACACCACCTCAGCTTCTCTTGGGTCTGTACTTCCTTCGTTGAAAGTTGGCACCAATTCTTCGACGTGAGTAGCGAATGTTTATCCAGTTCACGATGCAGCAGGTTTCCCGTTATGACTCTCCATTTGAAAAATAATTTTGACTGCTCCTGTTTCTTTTCAGTTTTTGAACGCTTTCTTCTGCAGCCGGGATGATGTACTTGTAAGGTGACGCATCTGACTGAGCTAGCCCCAATCAGAACGATTTCAATGAAGCCAGCATTTTTACTATCCCCAGCACGCATTCAAACACGTGTACATTTTTGAATAAGAGACCTAATAGAAATGTTACTGCTCACTGGCTCACGACTAGATGCTTCATAGTTGTCAATAAGGACAAAGTGAGAATGACTGAGAGCTGATTAAAGATTTTCTGTAATTATGCAAGGCACATTGTAAGACAACGAATGAAATACTGAATAGATCTTGAACTGCTCGTCTCCATGCCTTCATTGCAACTCGAATTGGAATTGCGGCATCATTTTCCTGGAGCACTGTAGCGTAATTCTTCATAGCCATCACAAAACCTTCTTTAAACATGTTTCAGAGAGTAGCGCACAATGTTCGTGTGGTACGCCAAGTAGCTCTTCACCGATTCCCATTGTTTTGATTTTATTGCTATCGCTTGGGCGGCTGAATGCCAATCACCTAGTGCTAATGCTTTTGGCGGCAACAGCAAATCTCCCCCCACTCCCTACTGTGCCTGGCATAATTTAATTAACTCTTAGCTAACTCAACTAACTAATATAATCATAACTTCAACTTGCAGCAATATGAGTATCTCTTGACGTTTCTTTATTCGTTTGTTTTCCTTCAATAGTGTTACTCAGCCTCGCACACTTTTGACGCATGCTTATCAGTTCGCCACACGGTTTTTTTTATTCGCTTACTATAACCCATAATCGAACTACCGTTCAACTGCATACCGGCAAAGGTCTCGAAGTAATGTTATGAGTGAGTGACGGTAGGCAAGGGATCGGCTACTTATGTTTTCCGACTCATTGTGGATAGTTCGTTTACGGAATGTGCAATAATGGTTTGCGCAGCAACTCGCGCACCTGTTGTCGAGCTCTGTTAAAGCTCACCTATGTATTTTCTGCTATTCTATTTTGCATACCTTCAACATCCGCTGAAACATTCGGATCTAGGGTCACGCTGTTTAGGAATACGTTGAAGCGGCTAATTCTTCAATGTTACGTGGGACTGCATCAATAACGAAGACCCGCATAAGGAAGTGTGGAGGTGGGGTGGGACGTCTGAAGTAGCTGGTCTGTCCGTTATCGGTGGCATCTATTTGAATGCAGGAGATTTCGAACCCTTCGTAGTAAAAAGAAAATCTTGGCGTTAATCAAGCTCGTTTTGGGGTGTGCGCCCGCATTCGAATCCGTAGTGTCTTTTGAATGCGTGGCCTATACAATGACTTGCGGTGGCCAGTCCATGTGCACCTTGGTGCTTTTATCCTCCCAGACGAGTCTGATAACAATGAAGCGACCCCGCAAAGAGGGAAAGTTTGACTTCCCTGGGCAGCTAATGATCGCCGATTTAAGCCGGGGCCTTTGTGGGTGATAATGCGCCCTTTGCCACTACTCCACCTCCGCCCAAAACTTCAAAACAGAGGGCTTAAAAACTGCTACCATATCACCTTTGATGTTTGAAAAGTCTCGCAAGTGAGCTCTCTAAGTTCTCAGACGTGCTTTAGATTCTTACAACTGCATAGTGGAATTTCTGTTTAATTGATCTCTACTTTGTTTAATTGATCTCTACTTTAAAAAAATCTCGTAATATTTTTTCCACGATGTTCCAAACAAGTACAGTTTTTGGATGAGCGAAATCAGCGAGAATAAGAGTTAAGTAACTCACATGAATAAGTTTAACGAATGTCCATGAAATCTACCGCGTTGTGAAGGGGCAGTCATGACAAGGGCCTAAACCCAACCTAATGAACAGCGCGATCGTCCCTTCCAACTGCTGGCTTTCATTTTTTTGCTGAATGAGTCGTCTAAGGGCAGTCGTCTAAGCTCACCTGCCCGTAACGTCATCATGTCTTGACACTCGGCAACCACATTCTTTCTCTTTCTTTTAGTTTCGGCTCCGATAACTGGATGGCCCTTCTATACCAGACCCGTCCAATATATTTTCGGATGCTTTGCGCATTTTCTCGACCTCTACCCGTCAAGGTCATTTGTCTCCGCAAAGCTGTTGGTGCATGTGTATATGTGCGAGGGTCGTGCTGGCAAGCTGCTCATGCCGAGCGAGATTTATTGTGGTAATCATGTCAGCAATGTGAGGATATGAATTTATTTCAGAACCTTACCGTCTTTTGAATGCACACTTTGTTATCGATCTCAGGCATACCCTTGACTTCTGCTTCACAACCTAATGACTTGGTTCTTCTATGTTATTTTGTGACTTCACTGGTTCGTTTCAAATTGACTCATAAACGTTTCCCTCCTGAAATCTGATCCATAACCACAATATTCTTATGGAACCTATCAGTTGCTATTCAGGACCGACTTGTGCCAGGAACGCCAGCCTACTATGTCTGCCCTTAATCCGCCAATGCTTATGTTGGAGCGCTTTCAGCTGTGGCGACATATTCGGCAATGTCTGCAACTTCACCGCTGTGTGAATTTCTTATCGTCGGCCTAAACGGCTCAAAGTATTGTTGTCCACGATAACTGAATTTTGGAGATGACTTGGTTCACATATGCATCTCATATTTATCATGTGCTGAGTCACGTTGAGAAGTATTTCACAATATCACTTTCCTTATCACAGTGCTGTACAGTTATTCAATGACGAATGCGTGCAGCGCTTATTCACACGACGTTTATAAAAAATGACAAACAATAGTTTTTCAGTCCTGTGGTCAACTTGCATTCGGTCATGTACTAGCAACCTGTTTTTCTCGATTACCAGTACGTCTAAGCAGGTTTCATAGAGCGTATTTTGTTGAACACGATTATGTTCTCATGTTGGACCTTTCCTAGCACCAATGTTTACTACTAAATACTGTTTGACCGCATTCAGTCTCTATCGTAAACCTAATTATTGAAGTCGAAGTGGGCGTAAAAATTGAATGAGTTAATGTATTTGAATCTGACTTCTATAAGCCTTCATCCACTAATGTAGCCTCCCTCCAACGCTGTAACAATTACATTCGACAAGTAACGGTAGAATTTCATAGACTGCTTATTACCTTTACGTACGTCCCATCAGCACTAGTCCATGCCTCACATATACAGGTCGATTACCTGTAGCTATGAAGAACTAGTGTACCTCAATTCTTCTTACACCATTATTTCGATCTCCGGTTTTACGCATTGAAAACGATTCTTGCTTTTTTACCTAGAACCGAGGAATACTAAATACGACCAAAGCCTAGCTAGAACATAGTCTAGTATTAGTTTGAGGAAAAAAATGATCCTCTATTCTTTCTGTCTTCTAACATCTATGAGGTTACACTACCAGGCAGCTAAATTGCCACCTTCTGCTCTACTCATGATCTCTGCTTCTTCCTACTTGCCTTCCACTCTGGCATTTTCCCTACGCCTCTATCGCTTCTTTCGACCACGCCTACTTCGGCATTGCTTTCGGGATGAGGTTCTGACCATCACCAACAGCACTTTGCTAGTGCATCTTTGTGTGATGTTAATGTTGGTCGCTTTCACTGCTTCACTCTGGAAAGTCTTCCCAGTGGGCTTTGTCAGCAATTATTTTTCTTTTTCTTCGTCTGATAATGCCCTCAATGCATTCGAATATTCAAACGATTTTCTCCTGCATTTATTTTTGGATTACCAACCTGGTAATGAATCATTGATCTTGGAACGCTAAACATTACAGGACCGAAGAGTTTTCACCCAAATGCGCTTAGTATACCTGTCGGCCTTTTACCAATCTGAATGTTTGAGGATGCTTTATCAAAACTCGTTCAGATGTAATTGAGCCACGATAGCACAGATTTTCGGTACTAGTGTAATAAGAAGTAAGTATATTCAGAAATTTATGTTCTCCAGAAATTGGTTCAGGTTCTCTCTTCGATCAATCCCTTCATTTATCCCCATCCTTTTTTGCCCTAACACCCATGGCAACGTCTTTCAGTGCAGCTCCGTTTTAACTGCTGTCATGCGAAAGCCCTTCCGCTTCTCATGTGTAACTTTATCAAAGCTCATGAGACATATGGTGCAGCCATTCTCAAAGACTACAGTACTTCCAATATTTTGTACATTTTTCTACCACCAATTAAATGTATCCCGTTTTCAAGAGTGAATAGAATGCTGTTAGCCCATCTTTAAGTCGTTCACATGTTCTCATGTTTTCAAATGGGAACTCATTAGTTTGAATACAGAGTAATTTGCGGATTTGGTCGCGTTCTAGGGTATTTTTGTGATGACATCCGAAAATTGGCTGACGGGTGACAATTCGAGTAAACAATTACCTTGAACCGTGTATTCATTTATTACGTGACTAAGAGTGACCATAGGAGGCGTTGTTAGAGACAATTGGGTGCTCGTAAACGGTTCTCGCCGTTATGGTACAAACAAATACCGCCTCGCACTACCCTAGTGTAACCATCACCTCCTTCGTTGGCCACCTCGCTGCGTGTCCGTCTCTTCCTCTTCCTTTGTTATGTACCACTTGTTGCCGTCATATCATCGTCAACGATGCTGAACAAGACACTGAAGAGTGTTTTATTTGCGCTTTCGAGAATGAGGTATTGCAAAAGGACGAAATCAATGCGATGGAAGATGGCGATTTCGAGGTGGCGCCGGCGTATGTATGTGCCTGACATTATTTACTTTGAGTAGCATTCGTGTAGAAACCGAATGGCCCTTTTCGAAAATTCTGTCCTCGAACTTGTTGAATCGTACTCGCTATGATCACTCATCACGTAAAAGGGGAGAACAATATCGCATATACATACGTATGGGTTCGATCGCTCCTAATATTGTCATCACTGGTAGTTGCGATTTGAGCGTAAAAATAATTTTGCGTCCTTCTCATCCCCTCTATTTTCTCCTGTAGAAGAAACCCATCTTGGAATGTTGACAAGATATCTGACTGCAAAATATTCGATGACTCTCTCCAATGAGGTTCTGCTCTCGAAAAAGCTACTGAGATTTATTTATTCTTATTATTTGCGATTGTTATATTCATGTGCCGTGCGAAATATTCATGTGGAACTATTTATTATTTAAACACCCTATCGTTTCGCCGCAATCATCTTCGTCACAGGCCATGGCTCTAAAGCTCAGGCGGATGAAAACTCGTTGTCACAAACGAAACTCGTATTATATTTAATAATTTTATTACCTAACACCCCTGATTTTGTAGAGTCTATACTGTCATGATCTAAAACTTCTTCGAATATGAAGAATTTGGGCGTTAATCAATCCCATCTGAAGGATGCACCCCCGCATTCGACTTGCATTCAGAATCGTACTGGTGTATTTAATGCGTATGTGGCCTATACAATGGCCAACTTATGTAAAAGTCGGTGCTTTTATCCTCCCAAAAGTCTGATATCAATTAACCGACCACGAAAAGATGGAAGGCTTGGTTGGCCTGGGCTTCGGATTCGGGATTTGTGTCAATGCGTGTGTGGTAGTGCGCCACGTGCCACTACCCCACCTCCGCCTTTCTTCGGAGATATCTACCTTAAAACGTTCCCTCTCTCAGTGAAGATTAGGGATAGACGAGAACCCTCTTCTTTCATGCACAGAAGGGAAGAGAATCTTTGATGGTGTCATGCTCTCGCCCTCAAGCAAGGAAGAGCTCTTTCTGTTATATGCCAATTACGACGCCAAGGTCATGCCCCCATATCCGCTTGTTTTCGCAATCAGCGCAACGAGCTTCTGTTTATTCGATTCAGCAACTGGGTGCAATCGGTTATGCTGGGAAATGTTGATGGCTCGCGCACCACTAGCTGTCTAGGTTTTTGCCTTGGTTAAATGCGAAAAAGATGAAGCTTGCCGGAAACCGAGCAGCGGAATTGAAGGGGGTGAGGGCGCCGCAGTTGCTCGCGTCGAACGTCATGTCCCCTTCGGAACCATCAGTTTTCCGTCTTCACTCATGCATTCTTTCCCTCTTCTCTTTCACTTCAACAAAACTAGCAGACCACCTTCTCAAACGTGAAACTTTGAGAGGGGTGCGGGCGGTTTTACAGCGAGGCTCATCGACATTCGATAACTGAAATTTGAACAAGTTTAATTCGAACGAGCTCGTGACTCACTCTGAACGTCAAATCCCCCTCAATTATTCGATACTGTCAATGCTAATCATCATAGACATACACATCTGCCACATTTTTTTCCTCAACTAGAAACGATGACGAGCGAATTTTTTTGGGTCGGAGAGGCAGACTGACTGGCTTTAGGCTCTGCTCAGAGAGCGAGAGCGAAGGATGCTTGGGAAATGCTAACACCACGCTTTTCAGATTCTATGTAACAATAGCAAAACCTACAAAGTGCTGCAATAAGGCACCGGCCAGCGTCTGACTTTCGAACAGTCATGTTCGAAATTTTTTCGGCTCATTCATCTCGCTCTGTTACTGAGCAGAGTCATCATTTCCAAATGGGCTGATCTTTGTTCTCAATTCTACTTCTTTTTTGTTTGGCTAGCGTTGGTTCGACGAAATTCGAGACCATCATATAAACGCCCCCGTCCCCCACGTAATAAGCGATTGTAGGGGGAGGAGGCTAAGGGGTGGGAGGGAGGAGGCTGACCATGCAGGACCATATGCGCATCCCCGGCATGGTCCATAAACCACTCCTCCCTTCCTAATCACTGCAAATTTCCACTCCAAAAAAATGGCGAAAGCCATAAGCTTGACCACTCTGGGATGCTTTTTGAATTTATAAAACCAGTCACATACTGTTTGTATTTGCTCAACGGTAGCGTTGCCCTTGATACAATTACAATTTCACTAACCGTCGCACGCACTTATCTTAGTGGCGCTGACCTTTTCTATCAGTTCAGTGTAAGTGTCCCTCTACGCCTTTTCACACGCTCTTGACCATTTGTCGTCAGTCAAAAATAGGTTGAACCCGTTAGCTCTTCAAGAAGATGCAGCTTTTTTCACTGGGCAGCAGCGCTCGAATCTTTGATGCTGCAGGCTATTCATTCAAATGCTACCGCTACAATTCCTTCTCTTCCTGAATTTTGCGCACCCTATATCTTAGAATGAACTGCTGCTCATATTCTCACCATTCGTTTAGATCACTACTTCCATAACCACAGATCTAGCCAGCCCTGCTCAGATTGTTCAAATAATAGAAATTAGTTGTGTTCGAGCTAAGTTCTATTCGGTCTTACATCGTCACAAACATTCCATCTTCTGCCTTTGATCATTAACCTGTGTAATTCATGCTCTCTGCAGCTAAAAGTAAAGAAGCCCAGAGAATTCGATCGTTCAGAACATCGCCCCAGGGGTCATCATTCTTATCGCCGAATGCACTTTTTTGTTCGCGGGAGTTATCGCCAACGTTGCATTGTTGTTGCTGAGATTAAGAAGACTGCCGAAAACCTCACAGAAAATTTCTGCCCTTTTCACCCTACCTCTCCCGATTTGCCCCGCTAATGAGAGTCGACCCAGCCCGTCCTTCCAGGACTCATTTTCTGTATTCTTATTGTTTACTGGCCCAAACGTATCTTGAAGGGGTTAAAGCAGAAGATTACGGCGCCACAATTCTCGAATCCTTCGCGTGCACTTGGCTTTTTTTGAATGGCATCATTGTTTTTATCGATGCAGTTTCGTGATGTGTCAATGCGTCACGAATTACATCTGAGTTTCATCAGGTATTTTACAGGTTTACAAATACACGACGTAAGACTGACGACATCTGGCAAAATGAGGTGTTTGTTTTTTATGATTGCCCTCATACAAATGACCGAGTGTCAAAAAATCGTCACTAAAGGGAAAACGATAACGGTAGTTAATTTCATTTAACCTTAACTTTTTTCAGCTTTTTTGTTGATGGTCTTGCAGGTGAATGAAGGTGAACAGTTGGAGTTGCCGTGTTACGTACAGGATCTCGGATCAGGGCCGATCATATGGCGGCGAAAAGAGAATCCTCTCTTCATTGACGAGGAGAACCTCGCCGAGGACGAACGTATGCAGGTCATCAAAGACGGATCGGTGAGTGGCAGATTGTGGCACAACCAATGAGGGAAGACGTGCAAATCATGGATATGGCCTTTAGAATTCAACGCTCACAATTCTCGACGTGGAACCGATGGACATGAGTGATTACGTGTGCGCGGTCTTGGAACCTGAACAGGAGATCGTCTACAAGATCATTGTACACTGTGAGCATAATCAAAGTCTCCATCAAGCTATTCGAAAACGAAAACTCTTTGGGATGTTTATATACGTGATATCGTTTTGGACGACATAATTCGGCTATCTAAGGCCCTCATCGATGTGACCGCCTATAACTCATTGATCATTACGCAATCTGCAGCGTGGTCTGTCAAAATGAACGAGCAGCACTTGGATCGGATCGACTTCGTTGGCAGATTTTCAGAATTTGTGGTAGATCAGTCCTGATTCCGTATTTAATTCGTCATGATTAAGAGCCGTTCCTCCTCTATGCCTTCAACCACTGAAGGGATGCCGTCCCTGCATGTGTATCCAGCGAGTGATATGATAGCCGTTTAATTACAACACCTTAGATTTAATTCGGACCTTATTCGCATCCCCGCCTGACATGTTCCCTACCCATGTAGTCTCAATTACGGAACCCTTTTGAACAGCCTCGTTGGCTCCACTTGAAGATATGCAATTCAAGAAAAGTTTATTGCTTCTTAGAATCAGTTTAGTGCCGGTAAAATCCTTTCAAGAGTCTGGGCACTTGCAACTTCCACTTCAAGTCTGTCTCTTGGGGTTCATTCGGCCTCATGATTAGCTTTTGCCATTATTGAGAGGGCTTGCAATGGTAATCGTCAGAGGAACCGGCACTGCTTCAGCAACTAACGAAGTACAGTCCAGAAAAACAATCGCTCGGCCGAGGCCGACGCTGCGAAAAACACAAAGTAGTTTGTATAGAACGAATTACGATTTGTTCCACCAAAACATGTAGTATGATATCAGAACCCCATGTTCCATTTCAGGGCCAAAAAATGGTTGACGCAGGTACATTTGTGAATGTACTTCATACAGTGAGGCGATCCTCTATCTTACATATGTCACGTTCAGCTCCGCCAACTGTCGTCATCTCACCGGATGAGCCAGAATACCTGTTGTCGGTTGGCGATGAACAAGTGGTTGTGCGATGCCTGGCTAAGGGTAATCCAACTCCGACAATTAGATGGTCTCGGAAGGTGAGCACTTATCCATTTTCACACTTCATTCCCAACAAAGCAACTAGCATATGTATTTTACTTGTTCAGTATCAGCGTAATGAATCATGTGGTCAATCATAGCCAATCATTTCCCGAGCTTCTGATGATAATCCCGACCCAGAGATTAGGTCAATCACCGTTATTAGAGTGTAATTGGTGAGAGCGGTCAGCGCCTACTGGCATTGTATGGCACGCCACAAACGACGACTCTCACCTTGACGGTAGCATGAAATTGGCAAATCATCGTTTCCAAATTACATTACCACAACGAGATAAACTCGTAGTTAAGGATGGAAGAATGCCGTCGGACTTGTCGGTTCGTGGTCCACAACTGGTGATTTCAAAGGCCAAAAAGTCGCATTCGGGCGAGTATGAATGCACGGCGACTAATGCGGCAGGCAGTGACTTTGCCACACTGAAAATACAAGTAAACGGTGAGCAAATCTTTGGATCTTCGCTCTTTCGAACATCATCCCAGTGTCGATTGACGCTTCTCCCTTTGTTCAGTCACGCATGTAAAAAGATGTTCTACTTCAGTTGTTTCTTTTGAGTGTCATTTTTGCTGTGCAACCTACACACACAACGAGTGCAGTTTTTTCCGCACAAAAAATACCTCTCACTGAGAAATTGAAACTACGTTTACAGCGTGAGATAGATAGTTCTCCCATTGATGATTTGGCTTATGATGTCATTTGTATAGACCCGCAGTTTGTATAGACATTACACGTATGATAGATGGACCAGTGTCGCTCTCCGTGGTCTAGGTTGCATGCACAAGAGAACTGGAATTGAAAAGCGGAGCAAAATCATCTAAATAAGCTTTCCAAAGAGGCCTACATGAGTAGTGTAGGCTAGCAATATATAACTTCTGGGGCTGAAGTTAGAATACCAGAAGAAAAGCACGTTGGTGAGCACTATCAACTGTAGGGCGTTCTCTATGAAAATGATAGCCAAGTGTAAATCTAAAATATATCCATTAGCTTGATCTTCTAATGCCTAGAAAAAAGTTCGGCACTAGCGGTGCAGTCGCTCAGAGATTAGGCAAAAGTAACGCAGAATGTTTGCTCATATGTACTCTTTCTACATTTGAGGATGATCCGAAAACAAGTTGTTTACCAATCTTTAGCCTTGAAAGATGTAGCACGCTAAATTACCACAGATGATCAGGAATTTTCGCTGTGTTTTCTTCATAGCAAAACCCTAGTTTAGTGGAACCTGCAATGTAGAATTTAAAACATTATGCTAAAAAGGAATTCGTGGAAACTTTAACAACTTCCTAAGCGCAGGAAACCATGTTGTATATCAGTCTCAGCCTTTTGGCTTTTATTAGACGGAACTGTTATGAGATGGCTTGTTTGCCTGCACCACTGATTGTTTTTATTAACTCGTCTTGTTTTTAGTTCACGATTCCCAAAATATTGCAATTACAGTTGTAACCGCTTCGAGCCTATCTAGAAAAAGTGCCGTTTATAGTAGTCCGCTATTTCTTCAAAATGAAAGCACGTGTTTTCCATTGATGTGTTTCTGTTTGATTGAACGGTTTATTACAGAGCGTGAAGATGCTGCGAATCACGGTGAGTTCAAGCATGATGTCGTACCGGTGCATGTGTTGAACTGTTGATCTCCTTTGCTCTTCACCTTGCTAACCCTTCAGTGTAACACATCTGCAATGCTTCTTTTGGCTTCATTCTGTACAATAACAAACATTGTTGTGGTTCGGTAAGTACAGGGTTTTAGCGCGAAGGTGATTAGTATGCCAAGGATATGATCTCAGCCAGCTGCTGTCGCGTCCCTACCACGCCACAATTGCTGTGTAGTCACTGAGAAGCAGGATGCTAGGGAGATGTCCTTATGAATTGCTGTCATCATGGGCAACTTTATGGCTCTTTCAGAAATACTAGCGATCACACATGTAGCTGTATCACTGACAAATTATTCAAATAAGCCTGTGCTCCGGGCGTTGATCTTACCCAACTACCGTTGCGATATATTGTCAGTGTTTAAGACAACAAAAAAGAGAGTAACCCTATAAATGTCCACTTGTCGGGAGTAACTTTTTTGCTATGAATCATTTTTTGTGTGACCTAATACGAAAGGTCTTCATTAAACGTTCACTCCTAATACCTTATTGTAGTATAGATATCGCGAGTTCCGTGAGATAGTAGCAAGACAGGATGTTGGTAAAAAACGAGTTAGGAACTGAAGGAAATCTTTCTTCTTACTCCGCACGCCATGGAAAGAACATGCGTATGCCTCGAAAAGCTGTTCTTACTTACCCAATGTTCAGTTGAAGGCTGACAATGGGTACATAGTTCTAAGTGGCGCTGCCTTTCAGAAAGGGTTTGGAGTCCGGACTTATACCCGCCCATGCCAACCAAGTCTTCGATTGCCCCTGAGTCGTTGCATGGGACCAAACTGGCCTGAGAGGGTTAGGGCACCAACATGTTTAGGCGGCTAGTCACCGCGAATCATTGTGTAGGCTTAACACTAATTTGAATCTATTTACTAGAGTTCGGACTGAAATTCATGAGCGCATTCTAAAAACGGAAAACATAAATGCCAAACGTTGTGCACTGATAGTTCTAGATAAATAATTACGAATAGGTCTGCATGAAGTAGCTTACATAGTTGGAAGGTTCACTGAAATACAGGTAAAACTCCAACGCTTTCATCCAAG
Source organism: Haemonchus placei (assembly GCA_900617895.1). Taxonomy (NCBI): domain Eukaryota; kingdom Metazoa; phylum Nematoda; class Chromadorea; order Rhabditida; family Trichostrongylidae; genus Haemonchus; species Haemonchus placei. The sequence continues at coordinate 32,150 of UZAF01017539.1, forward strand.
TGCAGAAATCCACCGCATTAAGTCCTTTTTACAGAAAGTCATCGTTCTGTATTGGAATGAAAGCGTCGCCTGTCATTCGAAGGTTCATGAATGGTGTTAAGATAGGCTGTCGGAGTAGCTGGGAAAACGGAAAATTAAGGAAGTTAATTCATGAGTGGTATGCTGCAGGCCAAATTCGTCACCTTAGCCTTGCGTCACATTTCGAGGACAACTTGTGCTATCGGAACACTATGCTCACAGATCCTTCAGCTATCATGATCATGGCTTATGAAGAATAATGTTTCAAAATGTTGCGCCAAAGAGAATCAAATCAGTATATCATCGAAGGTAGGGTAGCGATAAATAAATTCCAAGTTAACTCCATCTTCAGTCGAATAACCAAAGCTCAGAGCAACAAAGACTGACTAGTGTTTTGTTGAGTTCAGCCCATTTTCCTTGCTTTGTGTTCATTTTAATTTACGGATTTTTCTTGTCTAGGCTTTTTTATATCGCACGCATAGCAGCCAGCTGAGATTTGCACTAACTTAGATTATGCATTCTAGTAGTATCTTCGATCGATATGGTGTGCACTGAGGGTGCACGCCAAAGAAATCGGATTCAACCATTGCGATCGTCTACCTTTTCAGAAGCGCCTTGGGTGAGAACAGAACACACGTTCGTACCGGTCAAAAAAAACGCTGACGTTAACATATCATGCACTTACGACGGCACACCTTCACCACAAGCCGAATGGTTCTTTAATGGCTATAAAATCAATGTAAGTCTGCTCGATATAGATCCTTTGAACACGACGAATTCAACAGTCGAGTGTTTCCTGAAGCCGCTTACCATCATTATGATCGTGACGGAGTGACCAAGTACTGCTCTAATGCATGGTAATATAGTAAAATGAGCTGCTTTTTGAATGGCCATCGTAATAAGTCCACAAACTACATACATTAAGGCGGCATAACCTAATATTTACTTTGTCATTAGAACCATCGATTCTGTTTGTGAAATGGATTTTTCATTGGCAAATTAACAACTTCTTGGAATTATGTCATATAGACCCGTCGCAGGCCTTCTCAGCTTGAATCCAAGTACTGTGGAACAAATACATACGGTTGAATCCTTGGAATGCTCGAAACTTTCATCCCCACATACTCCTTCTCAATTCTGTTCCTCTATCTTGATACTTTTCAGTTTTCTGAAGAAAGATTTCGCAACACGGCTCAATATGCACAACGTCGAAGCAATCACACAAAGGCTATCCTGACGGTAGCTGGAATCAATGAGGCATGTATTAATTCGAAATACAAAACTAAATAATCAATTCAGGATACAGCTATGCGTTTGCTTCACTTTGAACTTCTTTATCATATAAGCGATTATCTGATTTTGGAAAAATGTGGTCAATAGGCGTACAGTTCAGTCAGTAAATGTAGTCTATTCATGTACTTTTAAAGAGAATGGCTCTCTGATCTGCTTATGGATTCTCAATTTCGAAATGTATATGAATCCTTTCAGGTGTTAGACGAACTGCGCACCGTGCTGCCTCTGAGAGGCATAGTTTGTAGTAATTTATGTAGGTTTATTGGATTACGGAGTGAAGATATTTGCTTCAAATGAAGCGGGAAAACTTGCTTTGATCCGAAGTATATGGTTTTTTTTTTGAACTGGTTCATTTTTAGTGTTGGACAAGGCTATGACGACGGAAGGGTGTTTTAACGAAATTTCTGACGCAACAGAGCAACTTGTGTTGTGTTTGCTACTTGCGTGAATATACCGCCTTGATCTGCTTCTACAGAGCCGTTGAGCACGTGATTTTTTTAGAAGTACTGACCGACAACGGACATGGGATCTGTTTTTTGCCTTTTTAAATCCTTATTTAAGCGCCCCTCTCGGCACCGTTGGCCGTCTTAGAGGTACAGTTCACGTTAGCTCTGAGCTACTTTTTTCAAGTTAGAAAATAAAAGTGTTGGTCAGAATAGTGCATTGGTGACACAGAAAAAGCGAGAACCTACTTAGTGCAAGACTATAAGATATGATAAAAAAGGGTTGGGCTCTTAGCAGTGATTAAAATTGGGAATTATTCGAGAGTTTCATGACGCAAGTGACATGGGAGAGGCACCTGCTAGCTACTGTGTGAAAAAAATGCCAAAGGCTGTCTTTCACTGTCGCCATGAGTCTGCTCTGCATGCATTCAAAATTTTGCGCTACTCATCGTTGCTTTTGTTCGTGTTGCTGTTTTGTGCTTTCTGCTACTGTGACCATATTGATATATATTTTATTGTTATTGCTATTTTTTTAAACATTTTTGAGCCTTCATTACACCCTATCCAGATCCCATTTCCACTCAGAAACGGCTCATTTCCTAGCTTCGTAGGCAAGAGATCTAAATCTGTAAGAAACTTCAAAAATATTTATCGTGGACTTTGCCTCTGAAGGGCTGTAAATCCTTACGAACAAAAATCTACGAGATTTTTCTTTTCAAAGTAGGCCCCATGTCAACCATGTTACGGTGATGAAAAGCGTCTCAGCGGATGACATGCAGCACAATTTCAAAGGCCTCATGAAAATTTGTTTACCAGCTGCTAACGATGCGGAAGAACAATTTTAAGACCCGAGTAATGATGCTAGTTCAAGATGAAGCTTTGAAATAATATTCATCAAGACTTGCGCGGTATTCAACTGATTTGCTAAGTTTATAACTCCTCTAGAGTACTTGTTCAGCATTCAACTCATTTTTCGTACAAGTTCCCACCTACAGACAGCCCTTGAAATCCTCGATGAAGACCTATCTCGAAAAGTTTATAAGCTTCTACAGTTCTTCTAGAAGCGTATTTGAGATTTGACGAGTAGATATTCTGAAGACTTGCTACGCTTTGACACCTAATCAATTTATCTATGTCGCTAAGTTTGTCGAACAAATTTACAACAATACAAAAGTGATCGAACTTATATTCGAGTGATCGGGGTCTTCGATCAGCTGGTTTGCTGAGAGCTAACCGTGATAAACGATTCCACGACGACGCATTATTCATGATTTAACCCCTGACTTGATTAGTCAAGACCTTAGAAGAGCAGCGTGTATTAAAGAAACACCCTGCAAGTCCACATAGGAACCGAATGAGTAGCCTTTTCAGGACGATTTGGATCAAAATCAGAAGACTATGTAGCAAACCGCATTTTAGATGACCATTCAGTCTGCTATTTATGATACTCCACCGTTGTTCACTTCTTCATTATACCAGTAGTGAATTGTTTTCTGTTTTGGTGGCTGTATTGCTGAGGATCTTTGTTTATTGCCTATGAATTCTGTAAAAACACCCATATTAATGAGTTTTTAGTAGACATACCTGTAGTCGCTAAGTGCTGACTCCTCTGCTCTCCTAAGTACTAAGTACCGATGCCGTACGGCCAGCCATTCTTTTAACTATTGACTACTTGTGAACATGCTACTTTCTCAAATCAGCAGGCGATGCATAGCAGTCTTTCTGAGCTAGTGAAATGGTTATACAAAAAGTGGTAATCGCAATTGTAGTGATAACAGTGGTAGTAATAGAGACAATGACAGTAACGGTAATAATAATGAATAGCATGAATTTCAGGATTCGTTTGGCGATTACATGTGTCGTATTTCGAATAATTTGGGTTCGGTGTACGCTGTGATTCACGTGAGCGGTGAGTCATCCCGTATATTCATTGAATCCTACGAGAGCCCATCGATCCTTTCGTCGGACTACAAATATATAATTGAATGCGCGCACACCAAAGGTCATTATGAATATACAAAAGATATTTACATGCCATAGTAAAGCATTTAGAATAGCGTCCAGCGCCTAATGTCAACATCTATTCACAGCAGAAACGTGTAGAAATCGTTAACGACTGAATAGGAAAGTGCCTTGTTGAAAAGGTAATTCTAAACAGTGGAAGGATTCTGGTACTCGTACCTTCTATTGATGATGACCTAGGCCTGCAGCAAAACTTTTCCTTCTATCCTGAACAGGGAAATCAGACTACGTTTCGATGTTTGCACAATCAAGGCTCAAGTCAGCATTGCAATGTATAATGGGCATCAATTGTCTCAGAGCGCAAATATACATCAGAATTTAGCCGGAAGGTGTCAAAGACCATGAGCTGATAGAATCGGTTCCATCGTTCTCACCGATTCAAGGGCGATTTGATATCTGAGATCCTGGGCTCATTTGGACAAATTCCAGTAGCATCTTACCTTTGAATATGAGGTTCCCGTCAAGCAGATGTGCTCACCATCTTCTCTTCTTTTTCTTAAGTAATACCGAAATTCAGTTTCAAAGCGAGTTGATGATTTTTACAGGTATCTCAAGATCATACTCGATGTCCTACTTATATAATCTGATAAGCGTATCTGTTCGTATGTTTGTGTGTACGCGTGCGTGTTTGTCCTACTTTCATAACTCATTCATAACGGCTGTCCGACTGGACCTAGAGCATTCAAATTTATTAGGAGTACAGGCGGCAGGATAGGAACACTTATGGTGGGTGGCAGGACTGGATTATGCATAAAGGGCGAGGTTTGCGCGAAAATTTGTACGTAAAAACATGCGCGAAATCGGTGAACGGAAATTCATAACTACTGTTAACCTGGATCTAGAGAGTCCAAATTAGGTAGGAGTTTAGGTGGCAGAATGGAGGCGCTGATAGTGATAGCAGGACAGCCGCCTCAAGGGAGGGTGCGTGCGTGAAAATTGTTAACTTGAGCCAAGGACGTTCAAATTGGATAGGGGTGCAGGCGGTAGGATGGGAATCACTCGTATCACCTGTATTCGACTTCTCCTCGCGAACTTCTCCATCACGCAACTCGACTTTGAGCCATCCATTCCGGTCCCGCGCACGTCGTTTCCATTGTTGGCCGAGCATATTCACCATAGGATCGGCCCCCTCAATTTAGGCCTTCCCGGCGCTCCTTTGTGATCCAATGGGATCCAATTCGTTAGCCGGAAGGTCCATCGATTGTCTTTCAATCGTGCCACATGATCGGCCCATTCTCGTTTACGTTTATAGATTTCCTAGACAACATCAACAAGGCCGCTTCGCTTTTGCAACTCTGTGTTTGTGATATGTTCACGAAGTGACACTTTGCAAATTCTGCGTTCCATTGTTCTTTGCAAGGACGCTTTCACTTCCATCGGGAGGCCTTCGTCTAACAATAACGTCGAGATTTTGCTGAAGCTAGACCGAGCTGCTTTTCTGCGCCTGCTGTGCTCCTCGGTGCTGCCTTCTAAGAAGCTGAGGTGGTGTCCGAGGTACTTGAAGCTTTTTACTTTCTCGTTTTGCCATTTGTTTTGACAATCGCTGTAGGACTGAACTGGTTGTACATCCGCCTCGTTTTTGGCAAATTCATTCCGATCCGATCCGATTTCGCTCGATTTCATCTGTAGGTGCACAAGTTTCTCCCGGAGCTATAGGGCAACATGTGCAAAAATGACGCAATCGTCAGCAAAGAGCAGATAGGTCAGGTGTTCTCCATCGATCTCCATACCTCTAGTCCAGTTAAATTCATTGAACAGGGCTTCCAACGTTAGTGCAAACAACCTACGAGAAATCGTATATCCTTGTCGTACGCCCTTGCATATTTTTATTTTACATGGATCGTAGAAGAGCTTTTTTTTGTGGTACAGCCACTGTTCAGTTCTTCGAGAAGGTCGACATAGCACGAATTACTACCGTATCTGCTCATCGCATTCAGTATCGCGTTTGTTTCGGCCGAGTCGAATGCTTTTCTGTAGTCGACAAACGCCATACATAAGAGAATCCGATACTCTCCACATTTTTCGGTAAGCTGAGGTACGACGTGGAGATGGTCAAGTGTGGAATACTCATATCGAAATCCCGCTTGCTCTCGGCTCATGGCCATGTCCAGGTCTCCGACTATGCGATTTAGGATTATTCTGGTGAAGGCCTTATAGACTTGGGGCAGCAAAGTGATGGGTCTGTAGTTGTCCAGACTCTCGGGATTACCTTTTTCATTAGCAGTATCGTCCGTGATTTCGTCCATGCCGCCGAAATCCTCTTCTCACTGCAGTATCTGCTAAAGACCTGATTATCCACCTGCTTTCAGGTGCTCGGGACTTATGTTGTCGCACCCGATTTTTCCCCGCCTTGATCTGTTTTACTGCATACTCCACTTCTTCCCACATGACATCTTGGATCGGTTCTTCTGCAGCGGTTTGAACGGCTCTTGCGACGACCGCCTTTGAGGAGTACAAGTCGTTAAAGAACTTAGTGCATATTTCGTTCATCCGATGGCGGTTAGTTGTCCTGACACCTGTATTGTCCTTGAGAGCAGATGGTATGTGATGCCTACAGCAAATATTCCTTCCTACGACTTTCAGACTGACCCTTTTCTCAGCTGCTTCGCGGAGATTCTTTTGTCTGTAGCCTTCATGAACGCATTTTATCTTTTCCTTATCGCGTCGCAGAGTTTTCTGTAATCCGCGGTTTGTACTCATCCTTCGTCTTTCATGCGCGCTCTCTTTTTCATCATTTGCACTGAATCTGTCTTAAGTTTTCGTGTCCAGGCTCTCCATGTCCAAAGACGTTTGGCTTTTTTTTTCAAAGAAGGTGATCATCATCGAGGATTTGTGTTGTACTGCAAACTCGGTAAGGCGGTTCCCTCTGTCGTTTCTTACTCTTGCGCCGTACCTTCCGAGAAGGTGTTCCGCACCGTCCAATCGGGAGCCGACTACGGCGCTGAAATCATCTTGAACAATAGTGTACGTCGATTTGAGCTTCGAAGCCCTCTCTATTGAAACGCTCAAATTCGTCGTCCTGTGCTGTTGCAGTGGGCGCGTATACTAGCACGATTTTGAGCGTTCAGTTCCGCAGTTTTTGCAACTTGCTTTAGAACCGCAACTCGTGGGAACTGAATATCGCAAGAAATAACATACGGGGCCATCTTTGCTTTTACGATGAAACCGACTACACCTGTTCTGGACACATTATCAGCTCCTTTTCCTGGCAGGATTTCTTCACGGCTTGACCACTTCGCTGAGACCGCGTGCTCTCATAGTTTCGCAAACACCGACGATGTCGGCTTTGATCTTCCCCAGCTGTTGCAGGTATATGTCTAGGAGAGTGTCCATGATAATGTCCTGACGTTGTGGGAAGCGATGTGTATCTTGATGCATCCGTGTCCTTATTCCGCCCCTGCCTTACGCCGAGGTGTGTGCTCGTTGTGCAGAGTCGGGGCATCCTCGCACGCCCATCTCGGATCCAAATCATACTATTTTCGAAGTTCTTGCCGGTTTTCTTTCGCAGCAGTCCATTCGGGTCGGCAGCCCTCTTGCCCTAAAGCTGCTTTCTTCGCTCGATTGTTCGCAACTGCTTATTCAATATACTCGCACCTAACCGCCAAGGTGAACGGCCGTTCCTCAATCCACAACCTGAGAACGCGCCAAATAGCTTCGAGCGTAAGCATACAGGATGGGAATGCTAATGGGTATTGGCATGACCTGACTCCGCCCTTAAGGGGCGGGGCTGCGAGAAAATTACTAAATCGGACGTAAGGTGTTCAAATTGGGCCTGAGTAGGGGCGGCAAGAATTATGACACCTATGGTAGTTAGTAGAAAGTGGTACAACAGGATCGCGCTCATGGGGCCTAGGGGTTGTGGAGGGAGCAGGCCATGCGTGAAATGAGCGTAAGTTGAGCGAAAACACGCAGCAAAGCCGGAATAAGTGGACCTTGCTACTCGAACACATAGGACTTCAGGAGGACTTCGCTTGTTGCGGACAGGACGCTCACGAAGTGTGTGTATGTGTATGTGTATGTGTGTGTATGTGTATGTGTATGTGTATGTATATGTGTATGTTAACACGAGAAGTAGCAGAGCCCGGTGTCAGGAGGGCGAACTGACTTGTGTAATACATATAACCGTCTTTTGCGCATAGCAGTGAGAAGTGGTATGAAAAGCTATGTAAAATGAAAACTAACCTGTTTTGAAATTAGGGAGGAAGACTAAAATGGAAGAGTTCCTGAGTAGGTAACATTCTGGATCTAATCCTCATTCACCCAGTTTCATCATTCCAGGCCGCCCTGGTCCACCAACTGTCCGATTGGATGGATCCGAGCTTTCATGGTCAGTCCGAGCCTACGAACCCGTAATTGAGTATCGAATATATTATCGGCATGAGCAAGCAGACGACTGGAACAAGTACGAAAGTATTCGAGCGAGCAAATGTGAGAAGCGCCTTTGAACCGGGAATTTTATAATCCGTTAGATATCATAATTTGAACGAGTTTCCATACAGCCGACAACAACGGTGATGACGTGTGGCATCATAGCGTGTCACTCCTTCCCTTCCTCGAATCGGGTATACCATACGAAGTTACAGTGAAGGCTCGGAACGCCCTGGGCTGGGGCTCGTTTGCTCGAGAAAACATGATCGTCCGACTACCGACCGAGGACCGTGGTATGCAACTGATTAGTAAACGTCAATTCATCTTACTTGCTTAAAAGTGCTTACTATTGCAATCGAAGTGTTGCCTTTCAGAGCTGACGTCAGTAAAACCGCTCGGCTGTTCGCTGTTCGTTCTCTTGTTCACGTTCGTCCTATTTCATTGAAGTTTCCTCCTCATTCTTCGAAGCATCTGATGCAGTGCTCTAGGAGGTGAAAGTGTAGAGCCAAACACTTGTGCGTTGTAGCAATTCTTCAAAATATATAGCTTTCGGAGAGTCACTGCACTTAGTTTCAGTCTGAACACTTCCCATGCTTTTCATGATATATGTATTGCTTGTCTCTACCACGCCTTTCTCTAGGGAGGGGAACTGGTGCTAAGCGAAATAATCTCTTTGAAAAGCTTCTTGACAACATTGCCTTAAACACGCTGCCATGAAAAAAGTACCTCTGCGTCTCATCAGGAATAATTAGACTTATTATGATCGCAAAGACCCCATTACTGGCAGTAGATCGACCTCCCACAGTCGATCAAGCTCTATCTGAGGTACATCGGCTAGCAAGGCGTGTATATTGGATATGATTTAATTGCTATTTGGCTTCAATTGTTCCCTGAAAATAGTCACTTTCATTGCAATGCTTTCACTTTAGTTATCATGAGTTTATGGATCCTCTTCCATCCTACTATCAACTTGATGTCTTAATTGAAATTTTTATTATTTTCTATGCTTACATACATACGCAACGCTTCGCATGCACTACATGCTTCCATCAAAATCTTGTCAAACTTGCTGTTTTTGTGTTCTCACGTCATATGCGCATACCGGGTGTTGCTCTTTTTCTGTTTATAGGTGAATTTCCGTTTCAGTTTTTCAAACTATGCTTACACCTAGTGCACATTCTGCAGAATCATGCTAGAACACAGCTAGAATTCGTAAAGTCAAATGCATCAATTGTCTGTACCCATCCTTCGATTATCTTTGCCCCCATCCTACTTTGGTATATGTTGTGTGTATCTTGCCCATGTGATGTGTCGTTTTAATATACTTCTAAACATGCTGGCGAGATCTACGTTCCACCCAATAGTTGTAACGTACTTCGACTGAGGCATTACACCCCATATTGTGAGAGATTATTCTTGTTCGACATTTATGCTTTTTTTACTCGATATCGCATTGAAGTTGTTTCATTCTGTGACTGCAAAGGTTTCATATACACTTACTGGGGAATTCCGTTGGTTTGTGAATGTTGCCCCCAGATGGTTGAGAATGATTGAAAGCAGCAGGATCGTGGCAATGGTATAGGTTCATTGTTCATTCCTGAACATATACTAAAATTGGAACAATACAGAGAAGATTAGCATGGCCCCTGCGCAAGGATGACACGCAAATTCGTGAAGCGTTCCAAAATTTTTTGCATTCGTCTGTCTGTTGCCGTAGTGAGCGGTCGTGTTTTTCAATTAATGCCGCACGCGACCCCCCACCTACCTGGCGTCCAAAGGAACATACCAAAGAAGCGGAAATCGGCTTTCTCTCCTGAGTTATCGGCTAGTACTATTCCTGCTACACTCGATATTGATGCTTCTAACTTGCTGAAGCAAATTCAGGAAATAGTTGCTGTGAAAGCGCCTTAGGTCCTTCCTCTATTAGAAAAGTTTGTTGGTAAGTTGCAGTCTATTTCTTTGGGTGTTGTCGAGGCCGAGAAGAAGGAGAGGTCTATGGTAATCTACGGAGTTCCCGAAGCCGTAAGCGACATCGCTGCTTCTCTTCGCCAAGAGCATACAGAAAAGGCCGTCATGGATATCCTCGACGAACTAGATATTGAGGCCAGGCCAGTTGAAATTTATAGAGTGGGAAAGTTTGGTGATAAACCTAGGTTAATCAAATGTGTTTTTGCTTCAAAAAAGTTCTTGTTCACCACACTTTCTCGTGCTAAAAAGTTGCGTTCATCGGAAAAAATTTCGCAATGTGTATGTCAGAGAATCGATGTCGCCTGATGAGAGATCAAAAGATCGCGAATTACGAAAACGAGCTCATGAGCTCAACATAGAGGAGCACAACGGGGACAGAATTTTTGTTGTTTATCGAGCGAATATCGTTAGGACTTCAAATATCCCCAATATTAAGCAACAGCAATCAAAAAACTGAGTAATTTTCATAAGTCTCAATGTTGTTGTGTTCTACTCAATGCGCGCAGCCTGGTGAATAAGTTGCATCATCTCCGCCACTTTCTTGCCCTTCACCGTCCCGATATTGTATTCATTTCTGAGACTTGGCTGAACTCTAAGATATCTGACTCTGAAGTTTGTGCTAATGTTCCTTATAATATAATCAGGAAAGATAGGCTAGGTAAGAAGGGCGGAGGTGTTTGTGTACTGATTCATCAGCTCGTTGTATTTGAGAGAATTGAGTTGGATTTTCATGGACTTTCTTCTGATGTTATTTGTGTTGATGTGACCCTTTCCTCTGGGGTTAGCCGCCGCTTTATACTTGTTTACCGTCCTTCATCTTCTTGCACAGTCCAAGATGATCTTTTGATTTCGGTATTGTTTGATCTTTCTTCATCTACATCACACGAGGTGACGCTTGTGGGCGACTTTAACTTGTCGGCTGATTGGGAGGCAGAATCAGCCGTGAACTCTAGTATAGCTAAATTTTTTGAGTTGTTTGATGCACTTTCGCTCTATCAATACGTTAGACGCCCTACTAGAAAAGCAAGCATTATTGATTTAGTTCTTTCTGCTGTGAACAGCATTTTCGATTTGGACATTCTCCCACCTTTAGCCTCCTCGGATCATAACATTGTTATGTTCAAGGTGGTTCACACATTAAAATATGTATCACCTATCCATTATAGAGACCTCAAGAGTTCTAATAGAGAGGCTATTTCGCTTCAACTTCCCTCAGTAAACTAGCTGCAGTTGTTCGAAGGTTACAGAGATATTGATGACGTTTATGAACGATTCTGCTTCGAAATTCGCAAGATCATTAATCAATATGTGCCGATACGGAAAAGGGAGTATGGTCGGAGAATGTCTTACCTCTCCCATATTTCAAACTTATTTCAGCAAAAAGCTAGGATCTTTCACAACACGGAGAATCCCTTAGATTCCCCAGCCTACCGTTATGTTTGTAGTAAACTAGATAAGCATTTAAAACGATTCATGGATAACAAGATTAGACGCATNTCTTCTTCCAAGAATATTCGTAATTTGGCTTTATTCGTGAAGAAGTTTACAAAGCACATTCCATCCAACTCAATAATCTTGAGTTTGGATGGTGTCAAATGTTCTGATGATGCATCTAAAGCTAAGGCATTTGCTACTTACTTCTCCTCAGTTTTTAAGCAGAGTGTGGATGGCGGAGCTTTTGCGATTCCAGTGTGCCGGGATTCTGTACCAACCTTATCCATTACACCTTATATGGTTGAAAAGCAGCTCCTGTCACTCAAGCCTTCCCTTTCGCTCACTTCCGATGATATACCGCAGTTTTTCTTTAAGACTTCTGAGCACCAGCTCACCGGTCCTCTAACGCATATTTTCAACATTTCTTTGTTGCTGGGGGAGGTTCCCGCAGAATGGAAGCTAGCGTACGTCACACCTATACCCAAGGTGAGCGGTGCCAAAAGGGTCTCTAAGTTCCGCTCTATAAGTATTCACCCGACTCCGATCAAAGTTCTGGAGAAATTTATCAAATCATGGCTCACCGCTAGAAATCTCGTACCCCTTGAGCAACATGGGTTTGTCCCCGGAGCATCTACCTGCACTCAATTGATTGATTGTACTTATGACTGGATCTCCGCTCTAAATTCCAAGCATAATGTTGACGTTTTTTATTATGACCTCACAAAAGCCTTCGATACTGTATGTCACTCCAGTCTGTTGAGGAAACTTGATAGCGTTGGAGCTAGAGGAAGACTGTTAGACTGGTTCAAATCCTATCTTTGCAATCGAAAAATGGTTATACGCATATCAGATTCCATTTCACAGTCCAGGAATTGCCCATCAGGGGTCCCGCAAGGTGGGACTCTGTCCCCTATCCTGTTCCTCGTTTATACAAGGAACCTAATTTCTTGCCTAAAAACTCATCCAAGTATTAAAGTGGCGGCGCATGCGGACGACATTAAAGTCTATGCCGTATACACCGCACAAGATAGGGAGGCTGTTCAAGTTGCCTTGAACGCCTCTGTTAAGAGGATGATGGAATGGACTAGACAATGGGATTTGAGCGTAAATTTTTCCAAGAGTCACTTATTTTCGCTCACAGGAAATTCGCTTTGCGTTAATTGCGATCAGTTCGGGCTTCTGACTTCGTGTGATCTAATGAAAGACCTAGGTGTATTTTTCTGTAAAGGCCTCAAATGGAAGTTCTAAATTGATAATGTTGTAAGCAAAGCCATGCGAGTTCTTCATTGTCTCTTTAGAAGTATTCACTGTTCGGACTTGTTTGTTTGGATTAGATTGTTTAAGACGTTTGTACTGCCTTTGATCGAGTACTGTGGCCCTAATTACCCGCGCACTTTGCCTGCTTATAAAATTCGCTTGGAAGAACTAAATCTGAAATCTTTCGTTTACAGGAGAGTGCAAGCCGATCTGGTTCTTGCTTTCAAAATAATCAAAGGGGAACTGCGTTTACGTCCATCCAAGTACTGGATTTTTCGCCCCTCCAACGGGAGGCGTGGGGGCTTACTCCACTTCTTTCCTAAAATGTCGTGCTGTAAGCATTTATCAGTGAACACAGCTTTTTTTACAGGACAAATAAGTGGTTAAGCAAGCTGCCTAGCGCAATGATGGCTTGTAAGAGTTCCGCTCAGTTCAAAGCATCTCTCAGGAAGATCAACATTCTT
>UZAF01017540.1:0-28580 GCA_900617895.1 Haemonchus placei
AGCTGATCTGCAGCAAGATGTCCAACAAAAGGTCAACAAAAGTGCAAACGCCACATTGTGCCATCCACTATTGCAAAATAACAATGTAATCGGTTCCAAACAACCTTTGGTATTCCAGAACCTTCCATTTATACGGGCTGAACATGTGATTCTGTTTCCGTGTGTAAACATTTGAAAAAATTATTTTTCTCGTAATCGTCTCCCTCTGTCTGGTATCGACCCCACAGAGTCGGAGGTCCTTGTCAGATGTTCTTTCGCTCTTACTGTAACTCGCCTTACAATGTAGTATCAGTGGTTCCAAGTTGGTCCAAGTCTCCCCCACTTACTATCGGTCATTCAGGCATTCCCAGCTCAGCCTTAGGGAGAAAGATTTTAATGAGAGGATGAAGTGAGACGCTAGGTGCCAGTAACCATCATTTAATGGAACAGGGATGCGAATTCCCACCGACAGTTCAGCGCCATTAGTGTTAGGACCTTTCATCCTTGAACCCTGAGCGCGGCATTATAAAGGATAGTTGCCACAAGAGCGGCGAACTGGTTTCGGCGTGAAGAAACAACGGCATCTATTGCCATATACATTTTTTTATTAGCACCTATGCATGCTCTCATCATCCCCACTTCGATCGTCACCACCTCCAGCGACATCCAGCTGATCAAATACATACCTCCAGAGTCACTACCACTAGGGATAACATTTTCCCTTTCGGATCGTGGAAGGCCTTTTAAGTTTTGTTTGATGTAATGAAGAGAGTTTCTACGCTAACCATGAAAAAAGATTCGTTTACGCCCTAGAGAAATGTCAAAAGTTGGTTAAACTTCAGTGACTGAATAGGGCTTTAGACTTGGGTTCATTCGTTGGTATTACATGGTAAGACTCACATAACTTTTTTTCAAGTTGACGCCTTTTCGTTGTCACTATTTCGCTTTTAGCAAAGTTTATCGGTTCAGTTAAAAACCTAGAACATAGTTTGGCCACATGAACTCGTCCTTTTAGAGGTAGAGCTTTGCTCTTTAGCCAAGGATCTGTTCATTTACCCTAGCTGCTTCACTTCTGAAGTTCGTTCTTTACATTGTACCTTACTCTGTGCGATCCTCACATGTCGTTTCCGACTGGTTTTCCTTTTGCCTTTTTTCCCTATCTTGAGCAAGCAAATTATTACTACACAAAGAAAGCGATGGTATTACCCATCCAATGAAAGGATGAAGGATAAAGCCTCGGGGCGAACCAATCCCGTCTGAGGGATGCGCCCATACACTCGACTTCCATTCAGAATCGTAGTGGCATACTGAGTGGTATGTGGCCTATACAATGGGTGGCCATCTGATGTATAAGTCAGTGCTTATCCTCCCAGACGAGTCTCGTACCAATTAGCCGACTCCGGATGTATGGAAGGTTTGGTTGCCCTAGGCAGATATCGACCGTGGGTTCAAACCCATGACCATTTGTGTGAGATAGTGCCACTCCACCACTCTATCCCGTCCGTCCACAAATAGGAAAGAAATCCGAATTCTTACAACTAAAAGGTTTCAAAAGAGACCAACCTCCGCCTGTTCGAAATTTACAGAAATACTTAGGTCTATTCTTTTCAAATCATTCTTCTCTTCTACTTCTAACGGCATGATTCTTTTGGCTTTCCCTCCAGTTCAGAGTTTTCCTTATTGCACACATCTTCCCCACAACCATCAGTTCATACGGCTTTCATTTGTTCAGTCTATGCTGTCCAAGCCACGGTTCGGGTTCTTATATTCTGCGTTGTCGTGCGATCATTTAAACATCTGCATGGTTTTTCATCCGTTCGTACCATCCTCGCTTCGCAGACGAAAGGCGACAGAGGCGGCTCGGGCTCCCATCAATGAACCACCGAATCTTCGTTTTTCTATTGTTCTCTATTTCCATTCACGGCTTAAATGACCAGTCGGACCGCGAATGGGCATCTTCCTTATTATCGATTCGCATTTTTATATCATCCTTACCTAGTAGATGGCGGATATCTTTGAATGACCCTTTGTCTGATCCTTCTGATTCCTTTTCTTTGGAAGGCAAGACTAGGGAGGGCCGAAGAGTTGAAGCTACACAGCATCAGGGAAGGAACGATTCTGTCGGAAAAGAGGAAGCGAATGCATTAGCTTGCAGCAGGCTTGGAGCGCACACTACCAAAAGCGTGGTCCAGGGCTCGAATACAGGAATATTCCTGCTCTGGGAAACCAGTGTTCATTTCTCAGGGTTGTCTTAATTGGTACCAGACCCATCTGGGAGGATAAAAACATTGAGTTGCACCTTGCCTGGCCACCGGAGTAGTGAGATTTCCGAGAAATCGACTAACAGTAAAAGCTATTATTTCCGGAGAAAGCTTTTTGTTTTGCTGGTAAATCACAATCGAGTTCGAACAGTTTCCTACCATTGCTGTATGCCGCTACTTCCGGTTGAACTATTCATTCTTTCCTCCGTTTTTATTTAAAGCAATTAGTCTTCGTTTGAAAAGATTGAAGGGAACAGGGTCTGATAGAAAAATTGAGCCATCCGATTGTTCGCAAAATATAAAGCGACCAAAACGCCCACTAATCCTTTTCTATTTGATTTCCTCGTGGTTAGGTTTAGAAGGGTCGATTAGGAGTAGCAGTTTGGTATAGTTTCAAGTAAACCACAGCGTAGGTTGACCCAAGTTTCACTTAGCCCAGATCTTTGCTCCAACTGACTTCTTGTCCGTTCGGTTCCTTCCCGCTAACCTCGCCCACTCGCTAAGAGTGGGCCTGAGGGTAAAGCTTATAAATCAACTCGCTCTCCAGGCATGTAGCCTCATCATTCTTTTCTTTCTAAATTTTCATGACAATCAGTCTTCTATGTTGCTCTCTTCTTGATTTATTGTTCTATTTTCGTGTTTGCTATATTTTTAGAAGAAGAGGAGGGGTATGTCGAAGAAGAAAATGGCGCTACTACCGCACCTATGGTCCGCACATCGAATCCTTGGTCCACGCCAAGCAATAAGTCCAGTCCATTCGGAATTCATTACGGGCTTATTCGAATGGGTACCAACATTGACTTGTACCTTTTATCTAGGGTAGTTGTCTCCTTCCCTATTTCCTCCCTTCCGCAGGTCGTATAGTGTTCCCAAATCCATGTGGCACTACAGCTCTGAACGTCATCCAGGAAGGACATTGAAGGAGATACCAGCATCATCTCCTATTTTTCTTTTTGTGTGTTTTTTCGAAAACTGTTTTGTTATGAATGGTAGAAAACCGTTTGGGGCTCCTTAGAGATCCCAGCTTACCAGTTCATAACTTCTAGACGGATTGAATTGTCTAGAACCTCCTTCTTATTGTAGCCTTGTCGTAGTAGTTTATGACGCCTATAGTTCATGCTGCCTTCATCTCCCAAGTTCTCAGTTAGGACTATTTACTGGGCGGATTCTGTCTTCTGGTAATGTTCTGCGTGGTATATGCATTTTCGGGAATTTTCCTCCCAGAACACTTAAGCCAGACGTGTCGGATGTGTTCGTGTCTCGTTTTTTTCCCGAATTCTCTGACGTCTGCACCGACCACTTTGCCACTCCTCTCGCTTTCGTTGCGCTATTATTAAACACGTTCTAGTCGATTGCTCTCGACATACCCATCTACCGATGACACTCTTTTCAACGTCGATATAAAGTAACAACTTAGGGAGTTAGATGATCTCCTTTCACATGACTCTTACGATTCTTGCTTTCTGACTATTTCATTTGCTTTCTCGCGACTTTAACCTCACTGTATCACCGATCGTCCCGTTGATCATCGACCACCTCGAGTGGGCGACTGGCAATTCTTCGTCCCAGTCGCGAGAGCTTGCTCGCTGAAGGGACATGTCCCCAACCCTTTCTTTAAAGCTTTTGTGAAGAAGTCTCGTTAACAGACTGAGGGAATTTCAACATTCGGTTTGAAGTTCCCATAGATTCAGTCAGTAATTCCTGTTGTTCAACAGTCACCACAGCATCGCTTGACGTGTCCAATCCACCTAGTCCTCGGTTTTATAATTAATGCGGGTTTTTTTTGGGTGCCACATGGGTAATGCTAAGGTTGAAAATAGTTTTTTTCAGAGGAAAGATAGTCCAGTGGCCTTCATCGAGCTGTTTCGAAAATAACAAAAATAACAAAATTCCTATTTCTGCAGTATTTCCTCATATGATGTGAGAACCTAACGCTATAATGTCACCGTGAAGATTCGTCAAGTACACTTCTTGGCTCTTCTAGACGCTTTCCCAAAATCACATTTCACTCAAAAAATACGGAAATACTTTGCTGCTCTCATGATATGTACAACCTGGATAACCTTTGACCGTCTATACTGGAGGGATAGAAGGCTTTGTTGGCCTTGGCCGATTTGGATCCAGGATTCGAACCTGTGAACAATGCATCTGTGAAGGTTAGTCACTCGCCACTACACCTCTTCCCCCAAATTTGAATCATAATAATGAAATACTACATGTATATTTGTATGTACAATATTGAACCGGTGATCTGTAGAATCAACGTCTATGAGTTTTGGTAGTTTATCCTTTTTTGGAAGCCTTGTGTGGCTACGTAGGCAAGAATTCGTCTGAAAACTATAGTGGATAATGGAAAAAGGCAAAGCAAGAAACTTGTAGGAAAACAGTTATTCCCACAGACAAACAGAATATAATCATCTTCTTCCTGAAAGCCTTTTCGCGCTCAGTCGCATACCCTCACTCTGCGGCTACAATGTGCCTTTAGAAATCTTATAGCTGGCACCAGTGGACAGCAGCTTCGACGTCTCTGTTGGCTTCTCCGTTTTCTCAGATCGTTTGTCAGAAAAGCGAATGCAGAATCATTAAGTGGTAGGATGAGAGATTTTTATGGCTGGGAAAGCCGGATTTGCAGTGTTGCTTAGGAAGCCTAGGAAAGCATGGTTTCCATCGTTTTCTGCAAGAAAAGTGGCAAGAGCGTAAAGAGAGGAACTCCAAATTCTTCATGTTCAGGGCAAATTGTGTTCTTAGTGGAATTTACTTTTTAAGTCTTATATATTCGCTGTTCTTGAGAAACTGTCCCTTCGATGTTTTCGAAGAATCCTTCATGTGTTAGAAGCTGCTCTCCTATGCAGTGAAATAGGCAAAAGGCTCGGGAAGGAGTCAAAAGAATGGCCAAGATCAAGGCAGAGGTCACTTATAGACTCAGGAGTGAGCTAGTGCTAGGCGGCACATCTACCTCACTTGTGTTCGGGAGATCAAGTCCGATATGGAAACCCGTTCAGGCCTACCAAACCCTCTCTCTCTAGGGCTAGTACTTGGTTCCAGATTCGTGAAAGAGGACAATATCGCTGACTTGTGCATCGGCAAGCCACCGCAAGTCATTGTAGGGGTGCAAACACATTCAAACGTCACTGCGATTTTGATTCCAAGTACGATGATTGGGCCATCCCTACCCGGACTAACCCAAGCAGGTAGCCACAGGAAATATTGTTATCCTTATGTATGAACTCTACTGATGGTGGTCCGGCGTACCCTGGGCTGAATTCTTATCGGCAAGTGGACTAACTGCCTTTGACAAGATCGGAATTTTCTGAACAAATTTCAATCGAAAATCAGCATCGGTAAAATCAGAATCAGAATCTGATATTGATCTCTCTCGGAAACGCTTCATCCTCAAGGCGTACTTTAGTAAAATTTCAATTTTTCTTAGATTTCCTTAGTATCCGCCAGTTTTCTGAAGTTCTTTTTTCGTTTCTGCACAACGGCGCGGCTCCCTTTCATTCACTTGCTAGCTCTCATGCAATCTGAGAGGAGTTCTTGAAGTACAGCTGTTTCTTTGGGTAATAAAAGAATGTTTGACGCTATCCAAGCGGATCTGCTCTGTTTTACATTCAAGCTTGTTTCCAAGCGCAAACCTGAATTCACTATGGAACGAAATTCTTACCATGATCCTGCTCTATGACTTTTTACTACTGCTACTGCTACTATTGGGGACCTAATAGATACGATCTCAACATTTGGTTGCTTCATTCATTAGTAAAAAGCGAAGAATAAATGCTACCCTTCACTGAAGTCAATAACTGACAGC
Source organism: Haemonchus placei (assembly GCA_900617895.1). Classification (NCBI taxonomy): domain Eukaryota; kingdom Metazoa; phylum Nematoda; class Chromadorea; order Rhabditida; family Trichostrongylidae; genus Haemonchus; species Haemonchus placei. The sequence continues at coordinate 6,049 of UZAF01017540.1, forward strand.
ATCGTGTCTTTTGAGCATTGACACAATAGCCTTTTTCCTCCGAACATTTCTTTTCCTTTCATAGTTGATGGTGGAATGACACATTCGGTGAAGGACTTTTCGCTATGGTGGTCTACCGGAATAGGCTAGATGAGGGAGAGATGGGAGTAGAGTAGGTGGAGAGAAACGGCTAGTCTCCCAGCAGTGCACGTCTAACCGTGCAGCGGATCGAGGGCTGCATAGGAGAGATTTGAACCAATAGAGCTTATAAATAGCCGTTTTAATCCCGGATACACTCAAGGTTATCAATGCAGAATATTACGGAACCCTCCCACCAGGGGCATTGGTGATGCCCATAGGCAGTGTAACACAGTGTAGTGAAACTTGTCGTGGAGTTTTCTTCAAGACAATGATTTCTTTGGTTAAGTGATAACTTCAAAGGCACAGTTCACGATAATTTTGGGGTATTTAGTTCTAAACGAACAGTAGAAATTACATCCTAGCGCAGTAGTAGCGAAAAAACGCGAAAATCAGCGTATTTAAAGGAATAAAGTCCAAAAAAAAAAGTAAAATTAGTGGTTGGACGAGAATGTGATGACAATGTTAAGTGGAATGGGTGCTTGGACGAGCTAACCGAAGTAGTGCTATTGCGCCCAGCTGGATACAATTAGCGACTTGTGTGCGACGTGTGCGTGCCGGTGCGGATGGTGAAACCTGTACAGCCTCTTTACCGTCGTGACAAATCGTCCGCCTTTGGGTGTGTACGTCGGCTATTCCGGTTTTAGGGCCCTTATTACGCCCTATCTAGCCCGTTTTCGACCCGTCAGCGCTCTTTGTGCTATCCTTGGGGGTCACAGGCTCTTTATAGAAGAAATATCAAAACCATTTTTATCGTGAATTATGCCTTCAAACGAATTTGGTTATAGCCACTGCAACTATAGCTACTTGCTTGGCTTATGAAAATTCTCAGTTCTATGAACCACCTATTGGTCATGCTTTGATTCAGAGATCTTTCTGGTTTGTGAAAGTTGACTGATCTGATTCGAGCAAGATTTTTTTCCTTTTCAATAGCTTTGATAAGAATTCTTTCTTTCTGTTCGAAAAGCAATGGATTGTCCACCTTCTTTCAGCAAGCCTTTTTCTTCCCTTTTTATCCTCTTTTACTCATGATTATTATAAAATATCTGTATAAATAGGTAATAATATATCCGGCTCTACCATTAACTACAACAATCGATTGCGCTCTTTTCTTTCCTAAACGGCCCGATCGTTCTGGATTTAATGACGCTTCATTGCACCCATTGACGCATTCTCTATTGCCTCACCTATCAATTGATCGATTTCGACTATAGAACAGCTGTTACTAGCTTGTTTGAAAAGTAAAGTAGGGAAATGTCTGGGGAAGGGATGGGCAGGTAAAGGGATTGGCATACTTGGGTCAATTTCACTTCTTCCAAAAGTGGCACCACGAACTCTTCAAAGATCATAGGAATTCTGCACATCACCTCAGGGTACGGTAAAGACCACTGGTAAGAGGAAGATTGCGGATCACCCATTTTTCACGGAAATCCGGCCTTGGGAGGCGAACCTTCAATGCAGGCCTAAGTAATAGGGAGTATTCACTGCTCACTCCTAGTCATCACCTAGTCGCTCTAGAAAGTCTAGGTATGGCTTGCCAGCAAATCCCAGAGCACTGCTTTCTTTGAAGCATTGTACCGTCGCTTCCCACGCCCAGCTACTCCTAATGCAGAGTTTTTTCTAGAGATGAGATCTTTCTTGTTCGAAGAAAAGGTGTAAAGTTGGGAAAAACGTCTTTCTTCAGTGCATAGCCTTTGAACTGTTTCTACAGACTGCCCACCACGGCTTTATCCTTCCAGGAGGAAGCTCTTGAAATATTTTGTTTATGGTGACCTCAAGAAAAGCCCAACCTCCGTCATGCTTAGAAGTTGAGGTTGGGTCTCTTACGTTTAGGAAGAGGTTGTCGACGATTTTCAAGAAATTCATCAATCTGGGCAGACGCGCCCATGTGGGCAACTTTGTTCTCCCTCATTACAATTTTCTGGATTGAATTTTTTTGCTATATGGCTGTAAAGGCTCTTTGCTTTCCTGGTACGCGCATTGCATTCGACTTCCATTCAGAATCATAGTGGCGTTTGAATGAGTATAGGACTCATGCAATTACATAATATAGTATACATATACAACCTATGTACAAGTGGGTTCACAAACCCTCTCAGACGAACCTGGTACCAATTATGCAATCCAGGAAGAAATAGAAGGCTTGGTTGGCCCAGGCGGTCGTCCACACGGGATTCGAACCCGTGAACATACATGTATGATATTGCACCATTTGCCGCTGCAGCACCTCCGCTCAAATATGGAATATTTGGGGAAAGGGAAGCTGGAGAAATTTCTAAAAGTTCAATTTTTCAAGTCCCTGCCTCCTGCCTCTCAACTTGCTGGAAATGACTTCCTTGCGGTTTCGTTTGCATGAAATTCTTTCCATTTTTTCCTAGAAATTTCAATCCCATCGGCATGACCGTGTAATGAGACTACTTAATATTCATAAACTGCTTTTCACACCTTCTTTTGGCTTTGCTCATTCCGAAAATGGTCACGGTCGATTTGTTGTGATAAAAAAGCTTTTGGTTTTCGTGTGATGGCGGCATCCTTCAGAAATGTCACTCAATCCCGAAAGCACCTGTAGCGAAACGGACGTTTTTCTACTTAATGCGACGATCTCGTCCGACTAAAGTCACACAACGAAGGCCAGACCTAGTGGTGTAACATCTAATTTACCAGGGGAAAAACGGCTCCCAGTTCCTTCCTGCCCTTGATTACTGAACGCCCACCACCTTACTTGCCGCAAAGCTTCATCTGCTCCTAACCTTCCTGTCGGTATCCTTTCTCCTTTAGACCATGAAAAATGCCTTCCCATCGTTGGTGTGAATGTCAGACCGATCCAATTGTCATGGCTACGACATGCAAAAGACTGGCGGCGGCAAATCGTTTGAAGACTGGTCGGTGTAATGATGTAGAAAGGCAAGTTCACCAGGCAGTTCCCATTTGAACTCTGTATTCCTGCCGTCGCTGTATGGGGATTATTTTCCAGTTTGTGGCAGTCGTTTACGACTTTTCTGCTACATGGATTGCCATCACGAATTGCTCACAGAAAAATCATTAGCCAGTCTGTTTACTTTTCCGATGTAGGGGTCTACCTAACTAAGGCTTGGCTTCAGATTTTACTAAGTTTTTGGTAGATTAAGCGAAATTAAGCATGTGGACGCTGAGTCTTGTTGCTCTCGTTTCGCCTCGGAAACCAGGGTCAACTCTTCTTTTAGATATCTAATTCAGTCGTTCGAAAGGTTCTCAACAGTTCTTAACGATTAAAAGTGGAGAGTACCTTATGGGAGTTCCACCCGTAGGTGGCCTTGAATGGTTCAACCCAACGGAATGGGGTATGAGGTCAGACTGTTTGGCATCAGTCAAACAGTAGGCGAGTTCCTTCTTTATTTCTCCCTCGTCTGGCGCCAGTAGCTCGGGAAGGAAAGGGGAGTACAGCTGGTGACACTCTCACTTTTCCTCCCCAATCTGCTAGCGCTCGTTCCAAATCCTGGAAGATGTCGGTTTCCCGTTCTAGGCCTTCAGGATCGAACGATGGACGGATCTTTTTGTTATAGCTAGGCATTCGTCTTCTGATTTCCTTTGCCAGTTTTCGATGCTGGTCTTGAGTTTTTTAAAAATACACCGTATTCCTCCCTGGCGCACATTCCTCATCATTCCCTGGCATTAACATTTTCCAACTCCTTACAGGCGCCTTAAAATGAGCCTGGTCCCATGTTGTCTGGACGTGATCCTTTTAACAGCTCCGGTTCCTGTCCTTTGCAGCTGCACCGCTGCCTCTTCTAAACGAAATGACGGCGACCGTTCAAATCTGATCCATCCGGTCTTCTTTATAGTTTTTCAATCCAAGCATGTCTCTGAACATCTAAGCGATCTTCGCTGAAATGGCGTCTCCGTTCATTCACTGAATAATCGAATTATTGATTGCTGCCGGACAGATCGTCCAACTCTCTTTGCGACATTCCTACATTTTCGAAAAAATCATCAGGATGTGGCCTCTTTATTATCTCTCCTGTTTCCTAGGGGAGTATTACCAGTCCCTTCCGAGAACAGTTCTTGGGTAGAATAGAAGGCATGGGATAGAAAGATACACTAAGGAGCGGTCCAGGACCTCTACTTCACAGGTAAATCGGTGGTCCCATTGGGCTTCTGAGCTTGAATGTTCTCATACACCCCAGGATTGGGAGCAACGTTCATGGAACGAACTACGAAAGAAAATAATCTAGAATCTCTGGAAAATATTATGGTACTGTCCTGAAATTACGGTATTTATTACGGTATGAGGTGGCTGTTATTCGAGTCTTCGTTCATTTTGTTTATATGACTTCTAATCAGTTTTCCGGCATGGTGATCACTAGAGTACAGGCCAGGGACTCATCAGGCAAGGAGGGCTCTCTCATTTTGAAGGGTGAATACAGGCCAGGGACTCATCAGGCAAGGTGGGCTTTTTCATTTCGAAGGGTGATTTCGCCTCGCTGGTACGACTTATATGAAGCTCTCTTTAGCTCCTAGAAACGTCTCAGAATCCGGCCACCGCTCTTCACTCGGTGGTGAAACGGTTATTTGAGTGGAAGGGTTTTGTTCTGTCTACCTCAGGACATGGTAGACCTCGATTCCTTAGGGAGAGAAGTCTTCGTTGACTCGGGTGGGATTCAATCTGACGAACTCATTCCTATGGTGATGTTGCTGACCACTGCCTGCCACATTCTGAAACTGAAGAGCCCTCTACATAGGGAGAATAGATCAGTCCGGTCTGCTGCCTAGGCTCTTCTACTGCTATTCCTCTATCGAACAATCTGGGCCCTGCTACTGCTTGTCCGCTATCGTATAGAAATCCCTTTCGTTTGCTGTTACGATGTGCCAGTGGTATTCAGCTCGGCGAGCGCGGCGCTATAAGCTGCACTTTTGATTTGTTGCATTTCTTTCGCAAAATTACGTTCGATTCTCCATCATTTATGCACTTTTAGGATCCGTCCAGAATCGTAAGCCATTCATTTTCTGCCAAGCCTTCGAAAATAGCTGTGTGTTTTCGGAAATCGCTTAACCACAAGGAATTCTAATTTTGGCTATTCCCTTCCTACCTGGCTAGCTGGCAAACTGGCTAACGTTGTTCCATTGAAATTTCGAATTAGGGTCAGCTCTAATGCTCCGTTGATCATCTATACAGCTGCAATCCAAAGACATTCTAGGCGAACTCAAAAACCATGATTACGGTGTTTTTTCAGTTCGGCGCTCATGGCATCCGCTTTGGCGCTGACATTTAGGACAGCGGTATTCGTGGTAGTGTGTAATGCCACCAGAACCAGGGTTAAGCAGTAGGTGTAAGGGGATGGTCTCGTTCTATCCGCGGAAAAGTAGGGAAGTAGGGGATTCCATCAAGGAAGTTGGCAGATGAGTCGTATGCCCTTCAGTCGTATTACCCAATGGTATACTGTTGTGTAAGGATTCGGTAGATTCGAAGAACATCCTTCTATAACTCCTAATAGCTCCTATAACCTTTTTCCCCTACCCATCACTTGGCAACGATTTTTGGATGTTTAATAGGCAGGGGGAGAGAGGCATAATTCAGGTCGGATTTATGATGGTCTCATTTAGAAGGCCATCTATGGTCGAACCTGTTTGAGAACCGCTCTTGAAGTCCCTACTAACAGGACAAGTTCAGAGTAGGTTCACCTCAAGGGGGTCAGGGTATCGAGTGAACGACTTCCTAATCTTCAATGTAGAGCTTGCTTTCCTTTGTTCAGTCTTGTAACTCAGCAAGGCTATAGTTAGGAGACCCTAGACCCAGGCAGAGCTCCTTTCAAGATCCAGGTCTTAAGCAGAAGTGCGTTTCGGTTCTGATCGTGGTTTCTGCGCTCTCCTTCTTCTCTCTTCACCTGTTCTGGGACTACTTTTCCCAGGAACTATTTCTAGGAGTAAATAATCGGTAGTCAACGGTGTTTTACAGTAATGTAATAGTTCCTGTTTGGGATTGTTAAGGTATTTTTCTGCTTAACTGGTGCGTACATCTGCTTATTAGGGTTGTCCAAAAATCCAGTTGAACTTCCGTCAAACAAGTTTGTGGGAAACTTTGCAGGTGGCCAAAAAGGGATACAGGTCCTACTAATCCGGGTGGTACTGTCCCGTACAGCTACGGGACTCTATTGGCTACTTCTATCGTCTATTTTTTAATTCTGATGAACAATCAAGCTCGTTGGGTTTATTTGTCTTTGAATAACTTCAGCTACAGCTATCATTTAAAATAATAATTTTATTTAATTATGTGGTTGATTAAACGGTCTACTCTAAAGGTCTAGCGATACATATGAATCCGAAAAAAGGAGGCTGACCTCATACATCATTTTTATTCCGAAAAAGGACTAAACCATACAATCTATCAGTTATTATAATTCATTCGACCTTGAAGTAATGAAACGCTCGAATAACCAATAAATGGTATACACGGGTCTTGATCTCTGGACCTTATGATGGCGGCACCACGTGTTTCAACTCAATTTCAAGGTGGGAAGCCTAACAATGAAGAAGTAACCATGGAGATGGTAAAATTGGCTATCGCCTCAAGCCACTTCATGGGTCCAACCATCAAGCAGGGAATTTCTATAAACTCGTGATTTTTTGGTGTTCTACGTCAGGGCTGAACTCACAGCATATATTTGCCTTCTCTGTTTGCAAGATATGCAGGAATTTTAGGTTTTTCAGATTTAGATTCAGTAAATAAATTTTATGAAGGTGGTGTTTCAGCTGAATTGTCTCTCCAGACCCTGAGAGGACCGAAACATTTGTGACAACTACTTTGGCAGACGACTCTTTAGTGAATTTCAAGATCTAACAACCCACGTAATCTGAAAAAGAGTCATTTACCGTAGCCAAATGAGACCCTCTAGAGCGCCTCGCAGCCAACAGTCGACCCTCCAGACTACCCAGCATCCGGTAGTTCGGCCAATATCTGTTGGGGTTGAACTTATTCGGTGTTACTGTGGGAAAGCCAACCTTTTTAAGTCTCTGGACCTTCGAAACATAAACGATATACTTTACCTTGATTGCTTGGGTACGTACGTAGCTGTTCCTAATTTTTAATAATTCTACAAAAATTACAAGTTTTTAGAACTCCATGCTTAATGGTTGGCTGTCGCATTTCGCTCATAGTTTCAAAGTTGATTTTCTAACTGCTGTGGCGATTGCAGTAGTTAGTGTCTGCACGCACTTTTTGTTTTTGTTATTCTCCGACTAGGTCACTGAATAGCCTGAACACTTGCTGATCGGCGGCGGCTCATCACAGGACTCAGTAATCCACCGTTTTCAACATTGGATTCCTTGTTGTTACAGTGAACCTACGAAGTAAACGACTGGCTCATTCATGGGCTTAAAATTTGAGGCTCCTCCATACGTTGTGGGAAAGAAAGTTGGGAATTAGTTTTAATAAAAGGTAAAAATAGAGGTTTTTGTTCTGAGAAAATACTGAATTGGGTATCCGATACCCACGATAGTACAAGCCTGCAGTGCTTTCAAATAGCTCCACGATTTCAACCGGTAGTTGAGAGCATGGCTTATCCTAAATTTAGGAGTACTTTCCATTTCCAAAGCCAGATTGGCTTGGTCTTTCCAATGAAAGTGGCAGAATGAAGTTGCTTAAGTTCTTCCCGAAGTTGGAATACAAACTATTGGGCGTTATTGAGCGTCATGTTAGGATTGTTTCTCTTCAGGGCCTAACTTGAAACGAAAGGTTTAATTCATTATACCGAAGCTCATAGAAAACCGACCATGGAATATCAGTAGTATTCTGCTGTGACCTCAACTAATTCCTATTTTCAAATTTCCTACTCTTTTTTCCATTTTTAGTTCCTTTTTTCCAAAAACTCCTACTCGTTTGTTACTTTTTTTTCCTCTCCTTCATATTTTTCCCAGATTTCCCACGAGTCCCTAGGAGATGATTTCGAAAATCCCATAAGAAGAACTGAATGGTCAGCTTCTTTACCGAGTGGTTCTGAACAGGATCTCATTAACTTTTTCTCGATCTTTGGAATTAGTCGCGCTGTTATGTGACTTCAGAAATATTCTGTCGACGTCCATCCATACGTCGGCAGCCAGTTGGTTACCAGTAAATCCAGGCGGACGTCAAGTGAGTCTGTGTATGTGAGTGTGTGTGTGTGTGTGTCTTTATTGTGTCAGCGACGACATGCCGATCGATTTCCCCCGAGACGACGGGAGAGAGAGAAATGCGGGGGGGGGGGGGGGGGGGGGGNGTTACGCAACAGACCACCCACACCTCTCAACCCCGCCGCTCACCTCAATCACCTTGGCTCCTTAGGGTTAGGTGGAAGACCTGGTATCCTATGATTTTCTCGGTATTTCTAATTATTACCGCTTGAAATCAATTTTTTTGTGATGTTGAAATATTTTCGAAAATGATCACATGATATTACGAAATCTCTTTTTTCCATGAACTCGCAGCTGTTTCTATTTTTGTCCGTACCGTGTCGTGTTCTCGCCTGATTTCAGTGTCCTTTTCGTTCCAAAAGCATGAACGCACTTCTGTTTTGATGTCATTTTTGATCGACCCGTGGTCTTCATTGCTATGACTCATGCTTTTTAGAGTGCAACTTGTATACTTTACTCGCTATTGTTACTCGTTAATTTAATTTTTTTTTTGTTTTTTTTTGGTCGCAAATCTGTTTTCTCTGTTTAATCCCTGTAATCCATCTTTGAACATTCATTTCTCAGTGTGAAGCCCTATTCTTCTTTCGGGATTCTTTTCGTTCTCTTTCTGAAGTCGTTTTTTGTGAAAATTTTTCCGAATCGAGCAGTATCTCGTAAATTTATATTTTATAACTATTTTTGATTCTAGATTTTATGAGAAGTTGAAAAATTTCAATATTAGTTCCTTTCCAAGGCTTTGGGAGATCGGAGGAGTAATTTTGTTCGGCTAGTATTTTACAGATTATTATTCTTTTTAGGATTATAATAAAAAAGAAGAATAAGGTTCTTCTGCCACTTGAAGAGATAAAAAAAGTTGTTACTCTTTTTCGAGAAAATTATTGTAATTTTTATGTGTTGATTAAAATTTTATTTCAACTTTTCGCCCATGGAAGACCAAATTTGGAAAAAATTTTCAATTTTAAAGATTGTATCTTTTATTTACACCATAAAGTGAAGGTCGTTGTACTGGTTAGCAGCCGAAAATTTTACTTCATTGAGGTTATAGACATTCCTGTCTTGTAAGAGGAACTTTGAACTTTTCTAGAATTTTCGCCTACTTTCCGAAATTTAAAATTCAAATCCTTTTTAAAAATATTACAAATAGTCAATAAGTAGACTGCAATACTGATTGAGTAGTTAAATAATTAATCAATAATTGTTATGCAGTTTCCAAACCTAACGGAAAGTGCTGGTTCAATTTCTTTCGGTTTTTGAGTAGATGGCGAATCGATAAGAGCCAGTTGGAAAGCAGAGATTTCTGCTGAGAGGTTCCACTTAAGCAATTCTATTTTCAGTGGCACTTAATTTAATTTTTAATAGAGTATTTGAATTACGAAATAGCTGAAGCCGAAGCGAAAGGACGTTGCGGGGGTGTGTTTCGCAAGGATGTTCTTGCCGACCATCTATCCCATGGGATGAGATCAATTTGCCGTCGGGTTTTTTTTTCGAAATCGCCGCTGTCCTAGAGGCCCTGGCGATAGTAAAGTCCTCTGGAAGTGTTTCGAAATCGCTGAACTTTGTTATTGCTTAATTTTTCTTTTAGATTTTTCGGGCAAATTCAATTTTTTAATCATTTTTCCGGCCGAGTTAAGGTAATTGTAATAGTAATAGTAAAATATTAGTAAACATAATAATACTAAAAAGTAATAAAACTAATTCTAAGAGCTCTCAGTTCATGGTTCTCAGGTATGAATCCGTTATAATTGCTGGTTGATGACTGAAGATAAGCTGACGTACACGACTAATATGCATTCACTTCGCGTTCAAACATCAAACTTCAGTTTTCCCTATAGAAAATGTTGGATAAACAATCAATCCAGCCATAAAATTTATGCGATGCACTTTTACATGAAATTTGAGACAGGACCAGCATCGATTGTTCAAAAACAAGATGGCTGACGCTGAAAGTATCGTTGATATACAGTACCGAAGGAAATTTTATGGATTTTGTTTCTAGAAGATTTTTTTTGAAACGTGCTAAAGTGATTTTATTCCTTGTATATATTTATATGTATAGTGTTTATACATAAAGAACAATGAATAAAGCCTTCAGGCGTTGAAATCCCGTGTGAGCGATGCGCCCCGCATTCGACTTCCATTCAGAATCCTAGTGATATATTGAATGCGTGTGTGGTCTAGGCAATGACTTTCAGTGGCCAGCCGTTATACAGCTCATTAACCTTATCCTCCCATACAATTTTTTTTCAATTTTCAAGAAGCTCAAAAGTCATAAATAGAATTTTGTCAATTTTCTGGAGTTTTTGAGAATTTTTTTGTATATTAATTTGAAGTGAAAATTTCTCATTCCTCTATCTGCATACTGCAAGCCCCTAACTGCTCTGCTCAATACTCTCCACTGACACATTTGGTTGAAGATTGGAAATGGAGATATCTTTCCTTGAGAATTTCTCATTTTTCAACGATCGACGCGTTCGGGAACCCTCTCCGAGCGGCTTTTATTGAAATCCTTCCTTTCTTGAAAAACCCTCATTTCCATTTCGGGCTCCTCCTCGCACTCATCCTCAGTTCTCTGAATCATTCGAAGGCCTAACCGTAGGATCAGGTCGTAGAATCGTTTCGTTTCTAAACTGCCTCGACTTTTTATTTGCTTGACTTTCTTAATGTTTTTCAATTACTCTCTTATATTCTGCTCTTATTCTTTTTTTAATTTTTCTTAATTTTTGAATTTTTCGTATTGCATTTGTTGGTCATTTTATTAGCGGTTTGCTCAACGTATTTTACTTCAAAAAGTTCACTCGAATGCCTTCTCAAGGTTTAAAACTTTATGGCGTTCATACGTAATATAGCAATTACTCTATGCCACNATGCCATTGCGAGAGTAACGATAATGGTAAGGCAGTAGTGGTAGTATACTATGAAATCCTGAAGTCACTTTGGTCATACCTGTTTTGCGATCGCCCCTATATTCGGCTTTCATTCCATTTCCACACGACCTCCTAGATGGTCATTACTTCGTTATTGCCATGAGCTTACTTCAATTATTTTGAGCGTACATTGAGTGAACAATCCGTAGCCTCGACATCCAATGTGCGAGAGGATCATGGTTTTCGCCGTTCTCTGAAAAAATTTTGGATCTCCGTATTCATGGAATTATCTCGGGTTTGCCATCCCGTCGGCTCTCGTTCGGAATCTCAGTGATATTGGAGTAGGTACTCGGCTTATATGTGTCCTAAACTTTGGGGTGCAGTCTGCATGTAAGTTGGCATCCATAAATTTCCAAACAATTCTGCCACCAGTTAGTTGATCTAGAGGTAGGGCTCGGTCATCACTGCTCGTCCAGGTGTCCAGCAAAAGCACCACTTTGTACTACCCAACCTCATTCTCTGTTCCATTTTATCATCTCAAATTGAATCCGTTCAATCCCTTCATTTCAATTTTCTTTCGATATTGAGCACTTATCGCGCAAGAAGACGGGCGGACAGCTTAGAGTGATCTTTTTCCAGTTTGCCTTCCATTTCCTCTTTTTCATATCGATTCACTTGAAGTGCTGCACGACATGGTTGGTTTTCATCATGGCCGTTCTTTGAGAACGGCTTGAAGTTTGGTGCTCTCGTTGCTGATCGTAAACAAGCGCAAACGGTTACAACAAAGGACCATCGGAACACGTGCGCGTCAAGTATAAACAAGCTCATCCCCGAACAAAAAAGTCATTCTGAACAAAAAATTCGTTCGTTCAATTTTAAACTGAACGTTTCCTCTATGAAAGCTTCATAGGATTGTTGAGCGAAAAATTCCTTGTGGAAGTCTACAGGAAATCTCAAAAGCTAATTGGAAGCAGGATTCGTCGCCTTAAATCACAGTCTTCAGTTTTCATATTTTCTAACATATATATAGAGAGATATTTCCACACATGGGAGACGGCTTTTTAGTGGAAATTCAACGACCCATATAGGTTACTCAAAAAAATTAAGCTAAAAAAAAATAATTCCTCCAATAGGAAATCATGGTCGTGTTTTTTTTACTACATCTTTTATGCGTGGGAAGCAGTACAAAGTGGTTTTCTCATCTTTCTGTTGATGTTTCCCAGTCTGGTCTTGCTCATCTCCCAGTTCTTGATTCCCCTCGTTGAATCTAACGCATTTGATGCAAATGGGTACTGGGCCTGGCTTTTGTTTGGCGACGCCAAGTTGTTCCGTCAAAGCAGTGAAGGTGGCTGAAAAAATTGCCGGCAGGGACGAAACCCCTGAAACCTTTGGCTCACGCTTTTTTTTTGACCGTAGTGAATCGACTCTACTAGAAATTGTGTTGGATTGCGCTTCCTGTATAATTTTTTCGCATCTCTTACACTGAAACACTTTTTTATTTGACAGTCGGCAGTCGTCCGCTAACTATAAATGCTGGTTAGGTGTTAGCGCCAGATGCAATTATCGATCGATTACTCGAGTAATTCCCTGTCATTTGATTTTCCGCGAGTAACGATCAGCCTGACATGTTTACTATAGGATCTCAATGTATTTGCTCTGATATTATTGTAAAATCATGTCAAGACTAGTTTTTGCACATCTTTACAAGTTGGTGACTAAATTTGGTCGTCGATTTTAAAATTCTCTTCAAGCTTTTTCCAGTGCAGCTTGTTTCTACCTGCGAAAAATTTGTTTGCTTATTGTTGTTGTTTTGTTGCTTGTCGACAAATTGTTTACAAAAAGAGCTCCACTTCGGCCAAGCAGTATCATATAAGATCATTCTTCTGTTACAAATACCTCAAAGGAAAAAAATCCATACATCGCGTGACTGTTTTCCTTTTTTTGGGTTACGCCGTGCACGTGATTCTTTTAGCTGATCTGGCACTAATCAACCTTTGAATTCTACTTGCTTTTACAGAATAGGCTTTGGCTTTCCAAAATGTAACTACAAGTGTTCTCATTTTTTATGACGAATTTGGCAATGCTCAGGTAGGTTAAGGGGTAAGAGGTTTTGCTAAATGCTAGACTAGGATCTGGGACCCAATCCATGGACCTTGCCGATGGTATGCCTTACTTTTTACCAAAAAGTCTAGTACTACTTCCGATCAATGACTGTTTTCCAATGCATAGACCTCTTATTCTTATCTTTCACAGGCTGTCCTTATCTTATAACAGGAAGGCAACATGCACTTTCAACATTTCCTCTTTTTATTTTTGTGATCGCGGAACTCTTTCCTTCTGATTTTTCTTTTTTTTTTGCCGAAAAACTTTTTTTAAAACTTTTTCGATTTTTTTCAAACTTCTTTCCTGTTCTTCATCTGTTTTCTATGGTTCTGATTGACTGAGAATATGAAAAAGTGTGGCGCCCAGAATTTTGGCTTTTGAAATGAAATAAAGAGAGCTAGAATAATTTTAATAAGTGAAATGAAATTCACATATTCAATAATGATTGCTCATTCTACAATTTAGCATTTTTTGCCTTGCGAAGAAAACTTTCTATCCATAACCCCTTTTGCTTGTCTTCTCTAGAACCCATAAAATAATCAAGCTCAAAAGTCGAACCGGCTATTTTTTCGTATCGGTATGGTATGGCGTTGCGGATGGGGTCTGTATTTTCGTGGCTGGTACTTTGGATTTTTTCTAAGGGAAACAGGACATCTCCTCTTACGCCCACGTGAGGTAGGGACCGGCACCATATTGTCTGATCACCAGATTAAGACAATCCTGTTGACCGTCTGCATAGGACCTTCCAAGTGTAAGTAGTGACAGGCAGAGGGCAGACCATTGAACATCAGGTTGTTTAATCGTCTGCCCTCTGCATGTCATGGCTCAATGGGGCCAGGTTTTAAAAAAGTCGCACTTTGGGTGAATCTTATGCTTTAGCAACCTTGGCTAGCCTACCTAACCATGGACCGTGCGGTAGTGCATCTAGGATTTGGAACTACTTCACCTTCATTTTTCTTTAGGACGTGGTGTGGTAGCATGGCTTGGGGAAGAACCCGAAACGTGCTCGCCCAGGCCAACCGAGCTTCCCTCATTCCGGAATCAGTTCGTTGATACCAGGGTGGGAGAATAAAAGCGCTGACTTGATTATTGGCTGGTNTCGCACTTTGGGTGAATCTTATGCTTTAGCAACCTTGGCTAGCCTACCTAACAATGGACCGTGCGGTAGTGCACCTAGGATTTGGAACTACTTCACCTTCATTTTTCTTTAGGGCGTGGTGTGGTAGCATGGCTTGGGAAAGAATCCGAATCGTGCTCGCCCAGGCCAACCGAGCTTCCTTCATTCCGGAATCAGTTCGTTGATACCAGGGTGGGAGAATAAAAGCGCTGACTTGATTATTGGCTGGTCGGACACCCTAACTCATTCTATAGGCTTCATACGCTCTCAAGTCTCTACTTCCTACTCTCTACCAAGGAAGACAAATGCAAGGCTCATTCCGAAAACGAGATTATTTTTGACAATCATTTCTTAATGCTTTCTGAGTAAGACTGTCTTCAGAGCGATGTTATACCCTCATTCCTGATTTTCGCGCATGGTTGCCCGTGTATCTCGCTCTTTCCTCTCATCTTCGTCCTGTTTATATATTCGGAAACGCTTATCACTGTCAATATCAGAAAATATTTAAATATCAGTGAGACAGAAATATCAAAGTATAGCTTACGTAGAGTCTTACTACGATTCTGAAAGTGTAATGCAGAAATTTCAGACGCAAAACGTGGCATTTATTGGAAGGTCTTCCAGTAAACTGTAGGTGTTCAGGCACAAAAGGCAAAAACGATCTGTCCAGAGCGTTTATCCCTTCTCAGAAGTCGGTATGGACTCGTTACTCAGTTGCTTACTCGAAGTACTAAGATTCAATGCTCACAATCAGAGCGCTGGGCAGAAATGGGAGGCTCTAGGCATTTCAAGGACCATCTGTCTTCTCTGTTTTAATTAGAAAGACGGATTCTCCGTAATTCAAGGCTAGGGTCTCACCAATATTCCCAGGCAGGCAATGAACCAATCTTTTCTGTTGGAGATCCTTGTGCAAACTGAATTGTTAGACAGGAGCCTTCCCCGATGGGATACTCTGGTAAAACAGAAGTAGGTTTAACCAAATGACACTCGTGACCATCACTCGTGTGGCTCGGGATTCAAACCCCGATCCTTAATAGTTGCCTAAGCCAACAAAGATACCCATCAGTCCAAGGTCCGCTAGTAGGTATTAGACTCATCCAGAGGTGAAAAATTGGCTTGTACACCATAAGGCTCCTCAAGTCATTGTATAGGCCAAATACGCGTTCAAACGCCATTCCGATTTTCAGTGGAATTCGTCTACCTGGGCGCGTCCCGATGCAGGAATGATCAACGCTGAAGATTTTTTACTTTTTTTTATCCAGGTGAATAAGTGAGGTTAGGACGGTCTCTTACGTAAGGGTAAGTTGTATGGTGGTTCCTAACCAACTGTATCGAACTGGTATGAAAAATTGTTTATTTTATTCAAGATTTTGTAGTTTTTTTCTAAAAGCTACATACTAGTTGACATCAAGGATGATATTGCCTATTGGTTGTTTGTTGCACCTGACTTACTTTCCCTTTCCACTACTCTTTTTGCATAATCCTAAACTTGGAACAGCAATGAGAAGTACGGTAACTCGGAATTACCTACTTCAAAATTGCCATACTGTTTATTGCACAGCTTAATAGGATTACGTGTAGACTCTTTTACCAGTTATGATAATTCGTTTAGAATCGATAAGTTGACTTCGTTCGCGTTAAAATCGTATCGACCGCAAATGGGCAACAACTCGTTCCAAGGTTCCGAATGAACGAGCGCTTGTACTTTTGCTGCGAACACGCCTGCTGGAAACCACCGCTATCAACGTCAACGCCTTTAATGGTCTCCCAGGGGGTAATCACTTCAACCCCTACTTTGTGCCTATGTAAACCCTACACAACAGTCGTTGCCCTTTATCCAAAAGTGTCGTTTTCCCGTATTATTGCTAAATTTGGCTTCTCTTCCACATCATCTCGACAACCCCTATTTTCCTGCGCTTGTCTTTCCAGTGCCGATTTATTCTTGTTGGGTAAGCACAGTTGAAGAGAAACTCATGTTGGGTAAGATCGCTCGCATCGTCCAGAGATCAGCTACTTGATTTCGAACCTACCTTACTTCACTAGTGCTTACTACTTTACCTACTTTAGGATAGTCTTTTGTACACTGACCGACCTTGTAAGTCAATGCTCTGAGTAGTTGGACAATCACCTTTACAACCTTGTGCAAAAATCGAAGTCATGGCGCCTTAATGAAAAAGAGGCTTATTATATAGAGGTGTTGCGTTAGAATCGGCTTTTTGTAGCCTTTTTTTTGGGTCTCTGTTGTTGGTCTGGGGTTGTTAAGCTTAAATTAAATTAATATATAAAGCTGATTAGTAAGTTACCGTTGGTAGGGCCATAGATGAGAAGTTATTAAAGAGGATTTAGACAAATTCAGTGGATGTGAAGGAGTCTGTGCAGATAGTGTGACGTTAGGTTCGTTGTCCCTGCGAAGATGCAACTGCAAGGGACATGCTTAGTGCCTTGAAATAGAGTTTTGTTTCTCAACCAAGGCATGCTTTATACGGTTAGTAATGAAGTATGAGTGGATTACGATAAGAATGTGCAGCTTTATCGCCCTAACCGCGGCAGAAAACTGGACCTAATGGCTGTTCGTCGGGTTGCGAGCCATAAGGAGAGCTAGTTTGGTTAGCGGGTGTAATACGAACTGATTGTCTGGGCGGAGCAGTGAGGTATGGAATGAACTTGTTTTTGGGTTTTAATTAGAATAGTAGTATGTATGGTTGTAGAGGTGTCATATAAAGGTCAGGATTCTCTACTTCATGCAACAAGGCTGTTTTTCCTACAGACTAGATTTTTTGAATATTTTATTAACTCGGTTGCCCCGGGCCAAAGGTGGTGTAGTGGCAAGCGGCGCGTTATCGTACTAGGATCGAAACTCGGAATGGTACTTGCCCAAGCCAATCTCCATTCCAGCTTTCCATTCCTAAAGGGAATGATTATTCGGTTAGCAGACTTGTCTAGGAAGGTGAAAGCACTGAATTGTAATACCGGCTAGCCGCTACAACTCATTGCGCAGACCACGCACCCTTTCAAATCCCCACTACGATTCTCAATGGAAGTCGAACGCGAGGGCGCACCCCATAACGCGATCGATTAATGCCGAGACCTCAAGACCTATCTTTTATTTTGTCGTTTTTTTTCAGTTTTCTTTTCTTCTCTGCTTTTGAGAAAAAACAGCTTAGTTGTTAGAGCTATAAACTGATGTCTGCACCAACGGGGGTCACGGGTTCGATCCTTGCCGCTGCAGGTCTGTGCGAAAGTTGGAGCAATGTTGCTAATACGAGCATAAGCCGGACCGGACCGGCCGGTTAATGGAGTATCCCAGTCAGAACAAAAATGATTGAAGTCGTAAAAGAAATGGGCGTCCTGTGACGGCACAGGGTTAGAATGGGAAGATGGAGGGGCAACCGGCAGTTTCCCTTCAACAAAGTGATTTTTACCACTTTTTAAGGGAAGAACCTGAAGGGGCGAACTCGTTCCTTACATTTTATGCCTAACAAAACATTTATCAGTTGACTAAAACGTACAACGAAGGGCCGTATTCCTCAGTCTCGCTAGATTTCGTACCAATGGCTTGACCCCGATGCAGTAAAACGACCATAACAAATTGTCGGCGTCGTAAAAATTCGGGGAGACGAGGGAAAAAGCGTTTTCACGTCGTGGTTGGTCGTCGTATTAGTTCCCACGAAATTCTGGCCTGATCAAAACCGAAGCTTCTCCAGCCTGTCCGTCTGCTGTTGCTACCGCTTCGTGGCCGTCCGGGTCGTCAGCTTCATTCGTTATCAGACCAAGCCGACTGGGGACATCGTACATTCCTCCATGTGATGATCACACGTCCTGGGAGAGGCTTGCTGCCAACCTATCTCTCTTTCACGATGTCTCTGCGTTTTCACATTTCGTCCACTATTCACCGTTCGTCTGTCCGCTGTTTGCATTTCGCCTCGTTTCGTATTCAAAAGGGAGGATTGATCGATTTCCTTGCTGACTTTTCAGTGTCTGTACTATTCGAGGTCGCGTTGCTCCTGTCTCCTTGCTTATTCTACCGTAATCAATCCATTTTAACAAAATCTATCTCTTACAAATGTACTTAGTTCAGTCTGACTGCTTCCAAGCCCTTGTTACTTCTATAAATTACCAAAAGTAGGTACAAGTTGGAAGTACCACCTTCTTTTGCTGAGATTGCGATTGCGCCATGAAGAATACCTTTTGAAAGTTTGGCGACTTATTTTTTGCTTGGCAATCTTCCACTTGTACATCGCACTGATTGAGTTTCAATCGATGCATTTTTTATTTCATCTTGAGTTTTTTTAACCATAATATTTTTAATGCAAAATCCTAAATCCTAAAAATACAGCCGTCAAATGTCTAGTTCGACCGTAGAATTCCATTAAAGCTGGCTATAAAGGCAAATAGAAGTCACGATACAATTACTACTCTCTTAGGTAATCCCGAGGGCGTCTCAGATTATCCAGTAAATGAGCTGGGTAAATAAATATACTTTGAATCAGAACTTTGCTAGGTTTCCTAGATGTTATCATTGAAGTCATCGGAAGTTTTTTTTTCTCAGTTATTACATCAAATCCTTTTCAAGCGGGGTCTAATGCATTTTTTCGAGAACTTCTGCAAGAATCTTTCTCTTTGGTCATTAGAAAATTACATAAAATTAAGCCGACTGCGTGCGATGCTAAGATATTTCTAACTTTAGCTATTCTTTTTAGTAAATGTCTTGGACCAAAGTAATCTGCTCCCCCAGAAAAATGCTGGTTACCAATCCCATTTCCAAGATAGCACTTTTTACAGCATTTTCCTTTTACAGCACAATGTCGAATTTTCTTCTGAGACCTCTTGTATTGTTAAGCTTGTTCTTCAGATTCATCCAGTTCCTGTTAGAGGATTACAAGTAGAAGTGGCAGAATCACAAGTAGTAGTGGTAGGCAAGTGTAAAGCTTGGGACTAAGGGGGGGGGGGAGAGGAAGAGTATGGTGCTGGAGGGGTTTGGGAGATGCTGGTCCTTTGGCATTATCTCATTGCTTGAGTGATCCACTTGTTCTAATCCGAAGGAATATGCGGTTCCCCTCCCATAGATGATCTGTCACTTACATTCTATTTTGAATTTTGTTTGGAATGATTGGCATTTCTTTCTGCTGCACTGGCTTTCCGATTAAATCTATAGTACACTGATCGCTTCGGAGACCGGCTGGCAGCAGTGCATTGCAGCAAGCCAGTGTACAATCAATCACTTCAACAATTCTTTATTAAGTCTTTAAGCATGGCTTACAGCAGAGTTTAAATAGAAATGTTTTCCGACGTTTCTTTCTATGCTGTCGTGCTAATGTGCTGACAGAGGAATGCGCTTAGCAATCCCTGCTGATTTTATGGCTTTTCGCTTGTCGCTTGTCGTCTGGAATGTTAATTCTGATGCATGATCGATACAATCTTTACAATTTTTCCATATCTGCTCACATGACTGTTTTTCGTACAATAGACAATGTCTGGAATAGACAGCTTTTTTTACAGTTATTACTTAGAGATGCTTCATGTGGTACTCATTACTTATAATTTTTAAGATCTCTTTCTCTTACTCGAGTTTACTGTGTTTTTCAGAAAACATGCTTGATTGGCTGCTTGATTTTGAACCAGTTGCCTTTCATGATTATTGTTTATTTTTATTTTTCTAAATCCTATTCAGCAGGTTGCCTTCCATCATTGTTGATTGTTTATTAAATTAATTTTCAACATTTTTTACGTTCGCTATTTTAGTTCAAGATTTTCACTTCCATGTCAATTGAGTTGCTACCGAAACAGAATTTTTTCGAGGAGTAGCTTCTTATCTGAGTATGGCTGAAATTACGAAGAATATATCATAGGATATCACAAATCAAATTTATCAAAATAGTTATGTAGTTCACTAGGTGCAGTTGAAAATTAGAAGAGCGAGATTATCTGTTACTGCCTGCCTGTACTGGTAGGTTCTTATAAATAAAAGTAGAGTAACTTCATGTCCAAAAAGTCGAGTTTCCCGTAGTGTAAGGGCAAAGAGGACGGTGCCCAGAAAACACAAATTTAGGTTCGAGTACCTTCGGAGACTACGCATTTGCTCCCCCTCCAACCTCCCCCAAATCTAGCAGTTTTCCATCGTTTTTGGACTCAGCAACAGCCGTTTCTTGAAAAGTTTCAAATTCGAATTAAAGTCAAAGTTTTGCAAAGGATTTTCGTATTCCTAGCTATGAAACTATGAAACGAAACGATATGGGGGCCCTATTACAGCGGATGAAGGTCATGGTTAACTAGTTCATGAAGAAAAAGATCAACCAGTTCCAGAAAGTTCAGTGACTGTAATTTCCTATTAGTGTAATACGTAATAGATGTCGGTTAGAACTTATTAATGGGAACAGGTCCAAAGGTATGTACTCCTATTGATGTTCAAAACTACTGGATAGTTTGTCGGGGACTCTAGAAAAGGTTGAAAGGATTAAAGCTTTGTTTCATAATGGATGATTAAGTAAATTAGGGAAAGAAGCGATTATCCTCTTGTCCTATAAGGTAAGTCGTGGGATATAAAGAACAGGAAACGTTCTCCTCCCTGCCCCCCATCTAACGCCTTGAATATGCTTGCGTCCCAGTTTTTTGTGATACCTGTGTAGGATAGAACGTTATTACTTATGTACAGCAATCATATGCTATAATGCTATAATTTTGTCATTATACTTAAAAAATTTTAAGTTTCCAACGGTAACTAATCTTTGCTGGGAATGCGCCCCGCACTCGACTTCCACTTACAATCGTAGAGTCGTTTTGAATGCGTATGTGGCTTTTACAATGGCTTTGTAGTAGCCAGCCAATGCACAAGTCAGTGCTTTTATCCTCCCAGACGAGTCTGGTACCAATTAACCGACCACTAAGGGATGGAAGGCGTCGGTGGCCTGGGTCAGTGTGGATCCCGGGCCATGCGCGTTGAACACGCGCCCTTTACCAGTTTTCCACATTCGCCCTTAATATGTTGTTGTATATTAATTGGATTAATCTTAATTGATATAATTTATAGCTTAGCATGGTGCAGCCTAATTGTACTCATTTTTGATGGGAGTACAATCTTCGGAGTTCATTCGCAGCTTGTAGTGCTGTATTAGCTTATTCTTTTTTTTGGTATATTTATTTATTCTCCATAACGCCCTAGCCTCAGTCACCGACTTTTACTGTAGTAATGATCTTTTTTGGATGTATAAAATTAATGTATTTTACACTTCTACATTACACTGATACTGCAAGTAGTAAAAAAAAATCACGAGCGAATTATACTTGTTATTCTCTATGTGGTCAAATGTAATGCCCTTTTGTCATTCCTTCAATGGTCCTTTTTTATTTTCATTTTAAGACAGCGAATTTTACTGTCTAACCGATTCATTTCTACTTGGGCTATTCTTTAGCTAAGTTTCTGCCCTACATTTTAGTATTGGTGTTGCAATCATGCGGATGAATTTATGTTTAGTCTTTTTTTAATGTAGTTTATGGATGAATTGGTAAATAAATAGTGGATACAGGGTCAAGGGTGAAGTCTTTGAGCGTTGTTCTGTTCCGCATAGGGGATGCACCCCCGCACTTGACTTCCTTTCAGAATCGGAGTGGCTTATCGAATGCGCATGCGGCCTATACAATTACTGCGGCGGCCATCCGATGTACAAGTTAGTGCTTTTATCCTCCCAGACGAGTGGGATACCAGTTAATCATCCTCCAAGGGATGGGAGCTTGGCCGAGGCGAATACCAACAAGAGAAGCCAACTGACCATGCGTGTTTGATAGTGCGCCATTTGCCACTACACCACCTCCGCCTAGTTGGTAACTAAATGAACAAAATAGAGTGGTTAGTAGCTAAGTGTGATATATCTCTGTTTGAAGTGTAAGTAAGAAATGACTACCCTCATTGCATGTAATGGTTTCGGAGTGAGGGGTCCCACTAAGCAGGTAATTGAAGAGTTGAAGGTAAGTTGCACGTTTACTCCCACTGCTAAACTGTTTTTTAGAAGTACCAGGGGGGTCCGGGAACTTCTCCCCTAGCACGGCGTCGCACACGCCGCACCCGCCGCCTATCGCAGGATTGCGATGGAAGTTTGGAGCGCGCAATTTGTGAGGTAGGGAGTCCTTTAATTATTTGAATTGGCTGACCGCTTTCTTCAATTTCAGTGCAGTCTTGATCGCCGCTTACTTAG
>UZAF01017540.1:28844-45332 GCA_900617895.1 Haemonchus placei
TCGATCGGCGGGAGGCGAGGTGAGTACGGTAACTGCAGTGACATTTGCCGCATGCCGCAAGGGAGAATGCCGCAATCGGGGAAAAGTTCCATTACCCGTACGAGGGCAGTGATGGTAGTAATTTCATAGAAATCGTTGCCGCTGTTGTTTTGGTTTCAACGACCGGGTAGGGGAAGATTGAACCGGCAGTTTTTCGCATGTACTGGTTGTAATGAGTATCGATCTGTTCCTCAAACTCAGTCCCCATTGATTTCTTCTAAAGCCGATTGTCTACATATTGAGACTGCTTTGAACAGCTGATTCATTTAATTTCGATAATTTTTCAACTGTACTCTAGAGGGCTTCAAATAGCGACTTGTTCAGTGGTCAACTAATCTTTTAATGGTTTCGAATGTCTGATTTGTTTATTTGTTAACGAGTTCCCATCCTTAATGGTAGCCTGGGAGCCTATGACGGGTTAAGTGGTTAAGCAGTACTTGTTCCAGAATAGCCTTTCTCTCAATGCTTAAGTTCCTGCTACTATTTTTCTTCATAATATGTTTTTCAGTGTTTAGTGGTTCTTTATTAGATTGTGTCGAGAATTTCTAAATAGCCGCATATCGTCATGCTCTGGATTACTCGCTTACTACTTATCACAGAAGTTCTGTTCACGAGAAATATTGTTTCAATTCCGATTTTTTTCCAAAATCAAAGGGAAATCATCAAAACCGGTTTTCTTTTCGCCTAGTAAGATTTCACTGGTTTTCTTTTTTTTTCGCTTGACTAATTGGCAAAAAGTTTAGCTTTTTTCATGAAGAATCAATAAAATAAAAATGAAGTGAGTAAAAACAAATAGAAAGCGAAAATAAATTGAAATAAAATAAATAACTGAAAATAAAACATAAAAATGAATAAAATGCAGTTCCCCTAGAAATTTCCAAAAGGGAACAAGCTAGAAATTTTCAAAGAATTTTTTTATATTTCATAATTAAACCTCTTTTGTTTGTCAATTACCGCTTATCACCGCAGCTCATGTTTGAAAGGTCACCAAAAGAATCGGAGAGATGAGTAAAATTTTTTACTTGGTGGAATCTGAACTTCAACTTTTGCACAATCAGAAGTTTTCAGATTCAGAGGAACTGGAATTTTAGAGTTTAATTAGAAATATTCAGAATTCAGGGTTTAAAAGATTATTCCTCTTCTCTAAACATCGTCCACGATTTTTTTTCCTTTTCCCCTACTTACAGGTTAATTGGATGAGCTTGTTTTCAAGTTGGTTAAATTCATGCTCAAAGAATTCTAACTTCTCCACTTCTAGAATTTTTCCTATTGATCGTCTTCCAAACCGTATCTCCGCAGTGAAACTTCCAAATGTTGCCGTATTGTCATGCCTTGTACGGGGTTATTGCGCAAACGTTTAACGCCAGCACGGCTCTTTCTGTTTGTTCTTTTATTGACGTTATGTTTGTACAACTTCACCGGCACGGCTTTACAACTTCGGTAAACCTTGGAGCCAACCATTCGATTCCCATTCAATTTCCAACATTTCTGGTTCTCACCTGCTTTCCTCCCGTCTCTAACATTTCATCTAACTTTTCTTGATTTTCATTCAAAAGTTATTATCTCACCATTAATGCTTGCTATACACTTGATTCGAGGTGTTAAATTCAATTACAATTATTTTAGGTTTTTTTACTTTCTAAACTATTACCTTGTTGTACTTTTATCCTTTTTTTAAATAACAGTAAGACATGAACTGGTAGAAGGCTGACATTCAAACTCACTGAACAACATGTCTACGGGTTAGTCGAAGCGAACTGGGATGACTATTCATGTGTACCTTTTTTTGTCAAAGCTGGAAGGTCCTCGAAATCTGAATCAAATCAGATTTAAAAGTCTCATTCGCCCATGAATTTCTTGGAAATGTTGAAAAGGGCAGACTATGTGGGCGGGGTTTTCGACCCAATAGCGAACTTCTCATTGGCCTTCTGCTTTTTCAAAGTGTCGGAGCAGCAAGAATAAGGATGAATTCAAAGAAATTGGATCTGTCCAAGCTTCCTCCGAAAAATTCTGTGAACTAAAAGATTTTCGATCATTTTTTATGTTATGCTCTTCTGTATTCCTAGCAACGCTACTATATGCGAACGCCTCTCCCCACAACCATCTTAATTTTGGAAAAAGCCCTGTGCTACTCTCATTCAAGTCTCCACATAGTAATTCGCAGCTGTTTTGTTTCCTACCGAAATCGTTCGAATTTAGTTCCTTCCATAATCAACAGCAATGAGTGCTGATGATGACTTTTTCCTCTGCTTCCAATGGACCTCATCGGTGGAAGTGTTATATGTAATGCTATGGAAAAGTTTCTTTTTTGGCGAAAGTTTTTGCTCAATTTTCCTCAACTTTTCATTGTTCTCGACTTAACTTTTTCTAGGATTTCTGCTTGAATAGAATTACTTCTCATTCGTTTTTGTTACCTAGCTATGGAATCATGAATGCTGCAGAAAAGAGATGAAAGATTATCTTTTTGCGTTGATCGATCCTGTGGTATACGCCCCGCGTTCGATTTCCATTCAGAATCGGCGGTTCGAGTGCAGGTGTGGCCTATGCAATGACTTGCAGAAGCCAGCCCTTGTAGAATGCAGTGTTTTCTCCTCCCAGACGAGTTTGTTAACAGTTAACCTCCCTAGAAGGGATGGAAGGTGTGGCAGACCTAGGCCGATGTCGATCCAGGATTCGAGTCCGTGACCATGCGTTTGTGGTCTGGCCACTACACCCCTACACTACCGCCGCCCTGACTATTTATATGAATATAATATATGATTTCATATAAAAATTCTGAAGTTTCCACTCGGCTATAATTCTCCCCGTAGCTGTCGGAAAGCAAGCAGCGCATGCAAAAACGAGCCGTCAATACATACGTTTGATTAGCTGGCTCCGTTGCTGGTTCTCTGCAGACCCTGTTTATTTAGGATGATATCATTATTCGGGGAAAAATATTTTTGTGAAGAGTTGTTATCGATTTTATTCTTGTCCCCTTTCCTGGAAATAGATTCCATTGCTTAGCTGTTTTTTCAACCACCTTTTGGATACAGGCGGGATACGGATCAGTTGATTCCTTCTCCCAATCGAAAATGGTGCTCACGCACCTGCAGCTGACTATAGATAGAAGTAGGAGCATCGAAGGCACCTCCGAAGGGCGGCTGTCTTGGTATCTGCCCGCAGGGGAACCTATGTAGGACGATGAGGAAGAATAGAGGTAGTAGAAATCAGTTAAATCGAACTCGATCTGATCCTAGGGACACCTGGGAATTGCCAGTAACCCCTTTTAGCGACACCTAATGCTGTCCCTACTGATCTTCATGTCAGATCAATGGTTTCAATGAGCTTTGAACACCTAGAGATGAAGCTTCGTTCTCTGACTCCATTCTGTACGGTTTCTAATGTCAAAGAATTCAGACAAAACTTCTGTGATTCTTCCCTCAAATGTCCTAACATACAGAACTAATTGTTCCCACATATTACAGTCATACCACCTTTTTTTCATAATTCATGTCAAGAAATCGTTGTGTCAAGGAACTGGGATGAAATGGCGTCGATTGAACCGTTCTGTTCGCTCTCATCGTTAAACGACTTTGTGTAGGCGTCGACGGCCTTGAGAATATTCGTCTCCTCCATACCATCCCTGTCCTCTTCGTTTTCCTACACCGCATCTCATACTGACCAGGCATTTGTTCGTTGGCGTTCCAGGGCTGCACTGCCCTGCAAGCGATTTCGGCTTGATAAGAACGCTTGATCGATGTTTTTTCCTGTATGTGTTCTGGAAGAGAAATCGCAAACATTTTTTGGAAACGAAATCGAATGCAGCGCTCTGATCGTCATTCCTATCGGCTTCTCGTCGCTAACTGCTTTCATAGATTCCTCTCTCTCATACAGAATTCCGATAAACTTGGTTTTCCGGTTGGATAGAATTGCGATGATGAAAACTTCGTTACTTTTTCACTTAGGTACATTACTGGTTAAGAACCGACTTGAAGTTTGAGTCCGCTGCCAAGAGTATAAGTCTGATTGGCAGGGGTGCTGCGGCGGAGTTGTTGTGCAGTACTGCGAGTACACATCCTTCCTTGCTGTATTTTTGACCCAGTGATATGTTTCTTTTTCTTCGGGTTGAACATTCAGCAAAGAGGGTCATTCACCCATACCTGTTAGAACTTATCGGTAAGTTAATTGGCAATAGCCGGTCGTAATGTGTAAGTAACTGCAGACGACCAAAGATGGGTTCATGTTGAGATTACTGGTTCCTGAAGAATTCGGGGAAGATTTGTCTTCTTCATTTTATTTACGACTGTTGCCTTTTTCCTTTTATCAGTATGTTCGGAGCTGTAATAATTTGTAAAAACTAATATGACGTGATATCATATGATAGGAATGGAATGGCATGGGCAGAATATGATAGAAAATAGCCATACCGCCTACATCCAGAAACGTTCGAGCTTCTAGAAGTCATGGTATTTCGACAAGGTATCTATTCTCTCTCCTAATTTCACTGTGTGATTACTGTAGTTAAGTTCAACTTCCTCCTTTAGTAGGTAACTGTGGGCTCCTTCCGGGAATAATTCAATCTTTACTCTAAAGAAATTGTCTTTACTTATCTAAATACTGTAATTTAAAGGTGTGAGGATGTAGTAAATCTGTTATTGAATATGGTAGATGGGTTAGGTATTGAGGAACGCAGTGATAAAGAGGTATGCGCTCACTACGGGTTTGAAGGGCAGTTAAGCTGGTGTTGGGTAACAGAGTCGGGTTGAATACCTCAAGCAAAAGCCTACGATTCCCTTTATTTGAATGTTTTACCACTACTATCAATGCTTTTGACTGTCAGCTGATTAGTGGTTGAATGAGGATGAAAGTTTACAAAACTTTATCAATCAACATAGCCCTTCAGATGCGAAGAGCTGCTGACATGAAGAACCTGCTTCGCTATAGCTTGTACATCAGCAAATCGACAGAAATCGGTTAACAAACCTGCCTTCTTCGTCTTTTTCTGCTCTACATTACATTATTTAACTTATAATAATTTACTCAGCTCTTTTTTCATTCCGAGAGAAGCGGTGTCGTCCTTTAGAAAGTACTTCAGTTGAGCATGATCGTGATTGGTTCGGGATTTGTGACGAAAAATTTACAAAAAAAAAGAAACGAAAACGAAAATCACGAAAAAATTACAGAAAATTTTGTATATTTCTCACCTGATTTGAATTTCATAAAAAGGGACAATTCTAAAGAAAGGTTGCGACTTCTTTGGATGGGCTCTGTCATGAGTTTCACAGAAAATTTGGCCTTCAATACCTTATGTTCTTCGTTTTTTGTTGTTCTTTGCTGTCATTCAAGCTTCTACCTATGCCTTCTGAGTTGCTTCGTTCGTTATAATAGAATCGTACAGCAATTTTTTTTATTACGTTTTCTTATTCTTTCTCTCCTTTACAGGAGAATTGTAGGAAAGGCAAAAACAATTGCTTGAATCATTAAAATCCTAGCCATGAAAAATGTCATCGCTGAAACACGGGTAGCAGATGTTCTGCTTACATATTCATGGTTCCTCCCATTGAATCCTTCCCGGACTACTAAGCGGTCCCATTATTTTGGGGTCCGTCAGTTATTGTATAGTATTGAAATAGTCGTAATAATTATAAAAGTAATAATAACAATAGTAATAATGCAGCAAAAAGTAATGCGTTTTGTTCTCCGTGCAGTTCTTTCGAAGCTATATATCCTATTGAATATTTCAACATAGTGGTAGTAATCGTGGACATGGCGAGTTCTGAAGAGATGATTAAAATTTATTCTTTCTTTTTAATGTTTATTTTTCTTTCCCTCACCATTTCTTCATTTTCATTTGGCTTTCAATCCTTTCCTCGACAGAATTGTACCTTTCTTCGTTTTTTTTTTGCTTATTTTGTTCGGATTTTTTCCTATGTAAAGGTGTACTTTTCTCGCCATCTCGTCATCGACAACATTTTTTGCTGGTTGCTGTTCATTTCGTTTAATTATTCTCAGAATTAGAGCTTTTGTCATCTACTACTTCACGTGCACTGCAGCTCTCTATTCATACTATTTTCAAAGAATTCTATTCTAGCTTTTCTTTCGAACTAAAAAGGTGCAAGAAAAGCTGTGCTCCAGAAGATTCTCAGAAGTTCTTCGGAACGAAGAGAATAAATTTTCTGAAACTCCCATGGCATAGTTAATTTTTATGGGAGCTACCATTCACTACCTAAAATACCAAGTTAAAAGATCTGCATATTCGTCTAGTAGATTAATCGTATCCCCGTTGATTAGGTTGCTTTCAAGGAAATGGCTTATAGGGACTCTTCGAAGTTTCAGCTGTGACAATAACCCTATGACTGCGAAATCGAGTAGTGTTGGATGGTGTTTTTACTTTATATGAAGTTCGAGGTTTTTCTTCCTTCGAACCCTATTCAGATTCCTAGGACCTGACCGCTCCTTTTTAAGGAAAAGAATCATGCGCGGGATGACTTTTTGGGAACAAATCAGATACGCATCCAACAGAGCTGCAATTTTGACTGGAGTTTGGATGCGCGGCGCAATATTTCAGCGTCCAATCCTTGCAATTTTGAAGTATGGGTTCTGAATTGTTGATGGTCTCCTCTCAACGATGGCACGCTGACCTTAATGCCTGGTTAGCAGTGATTTGGAATCAGCTCTTCAATGCAGTAGTTTATGAGGGTGGATCGATTTCTATCTTCATCATTGCTATTCTTCTTTCCTCAATCTCTGCTGGCGTCTTTCGTGTCTTCAATCAAGTCGATTTTCCATTTATTACTTGCGTATTTGTACCCGTGAATTTTTACATTTTTACTTATTCTGGACGGTTATCCTTGCAGGTACTCAGCTCCGTTGCGCTCTGCTGCAACCCTCAACTATTGCAGTCCAATTTACTGGAGTAAAGAAAAGTCAGTAGCAGTTTTCAGTAAGTTCAAATCACTTTTTCGAGTCAACCTTTGTGGAAAAGCCTTTCAGCGA
Source organism: Haemonchus placei (assembly GCA_900617895.1). Lineage (NCBI taxonomy): Eukaryota > Metazoa > Nematoda > Chromadorea > Rhabditida > Trichostrongylidae > Haemonchus > Haemonchus placei. The sequence continues at coordinate 35,859 of UZAF01017540.1, forward strand.
TGATTTTCAGGTTCCATTTGTCAGTGTTTTCAGGGTAGTTTTAGGCTTTTTCTAAACACCTCCTCTAGCCTCGGCAACAATTTGTGCAGTTCACATGAGCCCAATGTAAAATTTTAGTTATTAAAGTAGTTTTTATCGAACACCTTCGGAAATTTTTCAAAATTGGCAGTAAGTTAAATACTTCCAATTTGATTTTTAAAAGTATTCGTTAAATTTTTACGTGATTAGTCACTTTAATTGTTATTTCCTAGCAATTTTGTAGCATAGGGTTACCACCTCAGGACTTCTTTGATTCTTCAATTCTTCAGTTATTTATTATTAATTATTTCTGTTTTAAAAATGGCTACTTCTGAGCTCTCGAGAAACGCCCGCGAGTGTTTATAACTTGTAAGTAAGAAATATTTCAGGACCAAGGTGTCATATCCCTCGCTTTATTCATCACTTTTGTATGGGCCCGATAGAACTGATCCTGTTTGTTTTCTCGATAATCATCCGATGTCGGTACCCATTCATCTTTGCTTCTTCAATCGCTGCGTTTCGCAGTCTCTCCCGTTGCTAAAGCTGTTTGCCAAATGGATTACCGAAGTTCGGGCACGCGCCTTTTAGGCTATCAAATTTCCAGGGATCGTAGTTTGTACCAGATGGAAATTCCGTTTCAATGTGGGGTTCAGAACCGCGCTCTATTTCCGTGGGAAGTAATCTCAGGATTAGAAACAAAAGGATATTTTCAAGCGATAAATTTTGAACATCAATGTTGATTTTAAGTGGTCGAAATTTTTTTTGTAAAAAAAATTGTAATTCTGGGGAGACTTAGTTATGGTAGGCGGAACTTCAACAAGCTGGGCGGGGTTTTTAAGTGTTCACTAAACGAAGTTTGAATTTTGAGTCACATGGAAGGAGTTCAATGGGTTTGATCAGGCGATTAGCTTATTTTGCTTGTTCCGAAATTTGCGAGAAATTTGCAGCTACTGAGGTTAACGTCATTTTGGAAATGGGAGGATGTGATAAGGGAGACATGAGGAGTATCGTGGGGGTAGACATCAACAAGCAGATAATCTATGGTTATTCTCGTGTTCAATATTATTAGTGATGTTGTTTTTACTGGAATTTCACATTTACGGCTCCCACAGAGTGTCTATAAATCGTCAAGATCGGAGAATCTATCCGTCTGATAATCTATGGACCAAATACCTATCCATTTAGAGGAATGACATTTATCACTTCGGGAATGTTAAGAGGTATCGAAAAATTGATATTGTTTACCATGTCATCGAGACCTATATCAGTAAGTAATCACAATCGTATAATCTGAGCCTCCGAAAAATCAATTATCGATTGATGTCGATTTAGTTTATCGATTTCCGCTAGAGGTTATCAAATACTGGTGGCGAGTCACACATTCGTTTAAGATAGTTCAAATTGAAGCATGAAGGAGTAACGACCAAAATTATCTGTTCGTGGTTTACAGTCCGTTATATCTGCAGCTCAAGGGTGGCTCCTAAACTGCATAGGACCTGGCTTTGGACGATTCATTTTTGAGGTACGCCATGCATTCGACCTCTGTTTAGAATCCGAATTCCATTTCAGTCCCCTCTGCGTTGGTGGCGGCCCTATTTCCGCTCAAAACATCTTGGGAATAAGCTTCTGCATTTTCCCACTTATCTCGCACAAGTGTTTTTAGCAGGGTGATACTTAAGCTGACATTAATTTTCCGGATAAAGATATAGCCGATTAAGTGGTTGACGTGGCTTAATCCTTCCAGGATACGCCATATATTTGATTTCCACAATCGTTGAATTCAATATTTCCGAGCAAAGATGCTATCGAGGAATTTGGAAGTTGTATACTTGTCAGTCTCAGAAATTACATGATCTTTGGGACATTACTTCCATAGCAGCAGTTATGAACTTTGCCGTATTTACCTTATGGTTAGTTCAATCTATTATTAAAGTTGCATCTGCTGTTTAGGACAAGTACATACTCAGAAAACAGGTGCATTCCATCGCATGGACTTTGTAAAGTTTGATAGTACAGTATGGAATAGGACAGATGCATTTTAAGTTTATCATACTGTAATAATATTGTATTATATTGTAATGTAATATGTATTTTATAGATTATTATTTTTTCCCAATAAATACATCCGGGGTTCTCATCAAAATCCCAATAAAATCCCACAAAAACTTTAGGAATAGCTTTTATAGCCGAAAATTGTTCCAATCAGATAGGATAACCTGCAATGGGACTATAGCTCGCTTGACCCGAACGTTTTTTTCGTGTTCTGTCCATATCGGTTTTTGGCCATGCCCCTCTCGCCTAGATCTTTCTGAAAATGCTATGTTAGGCTCATTCTATGGCACAAAGTCTATGGATGTGGATCCGTTTTTGGTCCGTCATGATTTCGTGGTGTCTCTAGATTTTATCAGACAACGGGCTATCACATGCTATATCCTACTTCTATTCTCTTTTAGTTGTTCAATTTATTCGATCTAAGAAAGATCCATACAGACATAGTACAAGTATTTATCTTTTTTTTTGCGGGAATTTAACTTTTTTTTTACAATTTATTTAGTGTAATAGACTAAAACTTGATACTGATTCGCAATAGAAGGAGCTCCTCTTCTTGGGCTGAAGGCAGAGGTGACTGTGGAGAAGGCTCGCCTGGAGTTTCTCTTCTTGTTCTCCCTCTAGTGATATTTTCATACGCCTTCTAGGAGATGGTGATAGGCGGCATGTAGGAACGTCATGGGTTTACGTCAATTTGTGCTATATCGTAGTATATCGTAGAATCACTCCCTGATGGACTAATGATACTTAGCGATTAGTAAGGACGTGTCAGCTGAAAACGATGAGAGATATGTTGAGAGTAGCATGCACTTTAGCGCACGGCATATACTAATTAGCTTTGGTTGGCCAGAATTAGCTTTATAAATGTCCTACAAGTAATAGAATAAATTTTCTAACGGGCAGTAGAAAAACCTGTTCTTTTGACATTTACAGTAATGTTGATTGCGATTTCAATAACGAACGAAAAATGGTTATTAAAAATGTGTCTCGTTTATTCCTTTTTTTTGGCCACGCTAGTCGCACTCTTCCTTAAGAACTATGGTCTCTTAAATGACACTCAAGTAGTTTTTTTCTCGAACCTATTTTCGTAAAATTTTGCAGTTATAAATGGACTGTAAGGTTGTTTAGTGGAGGTGACGTTACTATCGCTTCTATTGTCCGTGGGTCGATTTCATCAGTGCTGAACTGGCTGATTAGCTGAAGACTTGACCAGCACTGTTTGGAGGAAGGCCATGACGTGGATGGCAGTTTCCGTCTTCATTTTTTTTCTCGTACATAAAAAATAGAGATGATAAGAAGGATCAAGTCTTATGAGCGCGAGTCAATCCCTTCTTGGAATGTGCCCCGTATTCGACTTCCTTTCAGAATCATAGTGACGTTATGAATGCGAATGTGGCGTATATGTACAATGACTTGCGATGGCCAAGCGATGTACAAGTCAATGTGTAATCCTCTCAGAAAGGTTCGGTACCAAATAATGGACCAGTGAGAGGTGGAAAGCTCGGTCTGGGCAAGTATAGGTCTAGAATTCGATTTCTTTGTGCAAATATCCCACGTTGGGCACCCTTCATCCTTTCATCGACCCACTCTGTTGCCCTTTTATAACCCTGATCTTTCGACGGGGCATCTGGTCTCAGTACGGAAATTCAGGAAGCTTTTTCGTAGTCCGAGTAAAGGGTGGCTAATGAGGTGGTCCACAGCATCTATCTGACGTCTTGTCTGCGTTTATCGCTTTCTACAAGTTGTTTTTGATTCAGTTCCCGTCACGATAGCTTATATGTAGGGCTCGCATGTGCTGTGTATATGAATGTATATGTGTAAGTATGTGTGTGTGTGCCTCACTGGCTGTGTGCTCAGACGCCGCCCATTTCCCCTAACGAGATATGATATGCGGCATGATTAACTCGTGCTGATCAGTTGTGAGGCAACTCGGCTACCGTACACCGTCAGCTGGTGCCCCTCATTTGGCACCAACCTAACCAGAACTCAGGCTACATCTTTGTCAGTACTCACTAAAGCTTACAACAGCTATTTCGGCCTATTCTTGTTAGGAAGCAACTATGATGGAATCACTTCAATCCCTGATGTTTGCTGTGAATCATGCTCGTCTGATGGGACTAGGAGTAGATACGGTAGGTGGCCATCCAAATTTCTAGGGAAATCGTGCCCAGCAGGGCTTCTGGAACAGTACTGATGGCTAAATCTGTGTCTCCACTTTTTTCTTGGATTTCAAAGTAGCTTTAAGCTGAAGAGTTCAGGTAGTTCTAAGGGATGTTAAGGGGGAAATTAATAGCCACGATGTTCTGAGAACAGATTAGTCACAATGTGGACTGTGCAGCTCTCGTATCCATGGTATCGAAGGCGTTTTTCCGTTCTGAGGCCTTGAACAGTGTTCACTCCGTTCAAATAGAAACTGTGGACATTTTTAGAATCATTCGAATGATTATAAGTTAGTAGCCGCATTTTGAGGTAAAGTAACGAATATCAGAAGGATCCAAGGCTCTTGAAGTTTCCTCTTACTCAACATTTTTGTAAAAAGTCAATTTCCCGTCTTTTTATCCAAGTTGTCGAAGCCGTCATCGCCAATACGGTCACTTAAATGAGCCATCCAAAATCGGATTTCTCTGGGTGTTCATTTTCAAAAATTCCTTCGGTACCAGGTTTTTGGCTTTGCAGAGGGGAAAAATTTTTTAGATTTTTCCTCCAGAATTTTCCGAAAATGTGTGCCAGGCTATTTCTCAGCTATTGGGTTGTAAAGTGCTCTTGATGGGTGTGCATACTGCTATATCTGCCCTTACTATATTTAAATCAGAGGTAAGTAGAAAAACGAGTGTTTCAGACTCCACTTCCTGATTTCTCTTACTGAGCGGATATGAACACTGTAGATCAGATCCTTGGAGTGAAGTTTTTTCTTGAGTGATTCTGAGGGGTCACTTTTGATGGCTTTGAGCGGAAAAGAATTTTTAACTAAATCTATCCGGTACGTAAGCGACAAGGTTCAATAATTATACGCTCAGTCACTTTTTTGATATAGTCTTTCATCTTTTCAATATGCTTCCCCAGGCAGTTCAAATAGTTACGGAGTGAAATTATTCTCGTGGCTATTCCTCTTATATTTTATTTTTTTGTTTCTAAAAATTCACCTTGATTTTTCCCATGCATTGAAATCACAACGAGGAGAAATCTTACGTTTTGATCACTTGGGTGTGTTGAGCCATGCCTTCGAACCCACCCAGAATCTACTGATTGTGGTGTGCGCGCCGGACCGTCAAGTGACTTGGGAGAACACGGTGCAAAGACCGTGAGATGCACATTCCGTCCCGGATGGGTCTTCTATCAGTTAACGGCGTTGGATAAGTCTTTCGCCATATTCATCCGATCAATAACTTCTCGAAATGAAAGGGAATGTACATGAAATATTAGGATTACATGGAATGATCACATTAATACGGCATTCGAATTCTGAGTACCAAAAACCAGTAAGCATAGCAGAGTAGGTATCGGCAATTTCCTTCCGCAAGGAAACCGTACTGGAGTTTCACATTCAAGAGTTTCTCTAAGTTTCCAGTTTCATTCAAACTTTGACAAGTCCAATCAGTCACAAAGTTGGGTCTTAAAAATTGCTAGGTTGTGCACTATGAGGGGGTATTGATTGCCTTTACAGCAGTTGTGGATAGGTTGTTCATAAGGTCCGCATTCTTCTTCGAGTTCGTGTTCAGAGCTTTGAAGGTAGGAACGGTGGGGCAGTGGTCATCGGCAGGGCTATCACCCACATGGCGCACGGATCGAATTTCGCATACAGCTTCATCTAATGTACTTACCGTACTGCAGACGAGTTGCACAAACAAATTTTTAACTAGTATTGCTTAATCAATTTGTGACTTTATATGCTTGTCGCAACAGCTTCCCAGGCTCGTCGTTAAGGTGTTCCTGTCGATATTTGTGTATTTATGGGGCTTGTTTTTCCATTACTCTCTCCCTCTCACTACATTCCCAATAAACAGCTTGAGTGACTCAGCAAATAAGCGTCACCTCGAAAAAAACATTACTTGCAGACATAGCAATTAGTTTCTAGAAGTCAAGTAAAAGGAAAGTAATGAATAATATCTGAATTATGGTTGACTTTGGCGGAATTCATCCGTTTGAAAAGGTCCCAAAAGGGTAGTCCAGGAAGTAGAGGAATGGAGAAGCCTTAGGTTATCATTTCCCTGAGCCGCAGGAGTGGGTTGGACAGGGGCGAACGGCGCTGATACGGCAGGTATGGCTTGGGATCAGGTCCGTCAAACTGTATTGCGACCATTTGTAAGACCATTCCATTTCTCCATGATGGCACTGCCGCTTTGATCCTGGTTGCGCCATGTAACCGACTACCATTCAGAACTGTGGTATGATTGGAATGCGTATTCCGTCCGTAGCTTAGCGCTTGGAAGGAATAGACACTCGAGTGCCTGTACGACTTTAAGCGGCGATAAAACACCTGCCACAATTAGGGTCAAAGCTTAGCGGCTTATCTTTTCATCAATTCATTTGGGTCTCATATCAGTTGGGACGATGAATCTCGGAGTCGGAACGCTCTGGTAATTTTTGCGAAGTCGACCGTTTCAATCATCGATTTTTTCGGTAACGCATTTCATTCTGTACACTTGGTTCTTCGGATCAAATCTGGCGTCATTTTAAGCCAGATGTTATTTTAATGCGAATAATCCGTTAAACATATGCGATACTAATCGCTCATCCGGAAATGGGAATCAAAATTTTTTTCTCATTAAGCCATGACGATGGTTATGGGGACCGATTTTGCGCTAGATTGTAAGTGGGTGTTTTCATAGAAAAGGTTATCCCGTTGAAATCTCTTTAAGAAAGGTTAATTCAGTGAAATCTCAACGCCCTTCCAGCTTTTCCACCTTTTTTCCCCAATTTCGTCCAGTTCCGTCCGTGTTATTGTCGTAGTCTTGGAATAGAGAGTACTGCCGGAGAGTAATTTCAAACAAATTGTTTTTATTTATTTATTTTCTGTTTATAATTATTACCTTATTTCTTTAGTCCGTGTAGGAACGAAGGCCTGGATCCCCTCTCTTACCAAGAGTAGTACAAAATCTAAATGTCAGAGGCACAAAAAAATCGAAAACATCTGTCGCTTGACATTATTGTAGAAATTATTATTTATTTATCATTTTTTATTTTTCTACAGTCCTTCTTTGCTATTGCTTCCACAAAAGGTCTTTGAGGGAAAGAATAAAGTGTGGGGCGAGGGATGGCGTTAGTATAAGTACTGTCTTTGTAAAAAAAACACTATTAATTAATCAAATTCGGCTATAAATTTATTCCCATAGCTTTCCTCAGGAACCGCCTTTTACTACGGCAAGCTAACTTTCGATCAGTGTTTNTTTGGCACTGTCATCACACTGCAGGGATTTTTTCCATGTAAAAAACTTTTTTAGGAATAATGAATTTTTTAGAAGATAATAACGTATTCCCTTTCACAGAAAGTACCAATCAATTGTAAATATTAATATTCTTGTATATAATTAATTTTAGTCCTGTACAACCTCATTTTAGGCGTATTTTGAAAGTTCATGAAATAAGAAAGGTAGCATTTAAGGGTTTTTTTCGAAGTGAGATGTAACAAGTGTGGGTGTAAGAACGACCTTTTCATGGAAAAGTCAATTTATTGTCTAATGTGACTTACTCGATACAATAAAAGTGCAGTAAACCTTTTCTATAATACATTACAAAACTTAAATCTCAAAGGATTGAGCCTTCAAGTTGTACATTGAGGGTGTAAGGGTTGTAGCTTGCGTATGCATGCTAATTGGAGTTACTTTATTCGGATAGGTCAAAACGGACCTAATGAAACATGTCAGTAGGCTGGAACTTTTCCGAATTTAACAGGCGCACAACCAAGGGTAGCAGTATTTCTATAGTGTAGGGTACGATACGGTATCCATTGTATAGTAGTAGAACACGGTAAGGATGGAATAAAGGGCGATATACGGTGTCCTTCGGATGAGAGGGGAACACGGTAAGGATGAATTTCCACGGCAAACTGTTATGGTGGTTTTCACTCGAAGGTTTCTGTGCATTACTGCAGGTGCTCTCCCCGGTCTTCTAGCCGCCATAGCAAGGAACTGACTGCAGAATCTTGAAAAGAAAAAAAATTCTGAGAGGATTGAAGCTAATAGTCTGTGATATCAGGCGATATCACTGAATATGATGTTTTATCATCTGCCGGGAATCAATTCGTTTGTCCAGCTCCGTTGAGGCTCAAACTGAAGTAGTCTGCTGCTGATGGAACTGGCATTGCTTTAATTCTTATGAGCACTTTTTCTTTTTTTCAAGGTCGTGGCCATCTTTAAATTTTGGATTTTCAGAAAGATAGTGATTGATTTAGAAAACAGCTTACAACTTAGTTTCGGGCCACTCAAGACGCTTAGAACGATCGAATGTTTAAGAGTCTTCCTNAAAAATTCGTAATTAATAAGTTATTATGAAAAATGTTGATGGTTTTGTTTTCAGTAACTTCCAAGGTAATCAATTACGAAAAGCAGTTTTTCCAATGTGAGAATTGATTTTCGCTTGTGCACGGAAGTAAGGAGCCTTTCACAGTAATCATAATCTATTTGTTGTTTTACATTGTGAAACCGGTGGTTACTGTAGGTGTTCGAGGAAATCACAATGGCCCGAAAGGCGCATGTACGTGTAGCGTGCCGAGGCCGCCGCTGTCACCTCATTGCCTCCTACTCAGTCACAATCACTAATGAGGCGCCTATTGCTCGATATCTGTTCGCTTGACAGTTGACAAACAATGAAAGTTCCCAGTGAAAGAAGGAAATGGGGCTGATCAGGGGAGAAGACGAGGAAGTTGCTGGGCAGTTTGGACTGGTCGGAAGAGAAAAAATTTCAGGAAAAATTACTAAAGATTCCATGTTAGGAGCAAAATTATGTAGAGGAAGTTCTTTTAAGGAAGAACTATCTGTCATACGATGCTGGTACCGTAAAGTAGTCATCGGAAAGGAACCTTCACGCTTGAAGAGAATTCCTCGTTCCAAAAACCATATCTTTTAAAGGTAGGAAGTTTACGTAGATCACTATACAAAGTGGAATTAGATTATCTCTAGCGGTTCTTCGAGGTTGCGCCATGCATTCACCTCCACGAATAGTCAATATGATTGAATGGCGTGGGGAAGGACAACTGACACAATTCGTTCCTAATACCGTCAATTTTACGGTTCCCACTGCCTTTTCCTCTCATTCTGGGACACATTCCAGATGTGCTTTAGAAGTCCAGTACAATTTTTGTTTCAGCTTAGGCTGAGTGGGAGTTGAAGCTATCTATCGTTAGTTCCTTGTGCGTATATCGTTTTTCCTCATGGATTATCACTTATTCATCCGCATAAGAAGACCCTT
>UZAF01017541.1:7734-45312 GCA_900617895.1 Haemonchus placei
GATCGCCCGTTAAAAAAGTCATTAACGAACAGAACTTTCGACGAAGTGGATGGCTTGATGACCAACGTCAAGGCGTGATCGCCTCCAAGAATCGAAACTTCTTCGCCTGTGGAATCCAACCGCCCAGCAAATGGGAAGTAGCGCTTGACGTAGATGGTGGATATGTTCCGGAGCAATTATTTGAACATGTCTTTGCTAAATATTTCTATCGTTTCTTCAAGTAAAATTTGCTGAGAAAAATCCGCAACAGTTATGCATCAACCTAATAATAACTAATTCCAAGGACTACCTCTAAGATGAAGTCACCAGAGTGGCACTTCGAAGTACACTTCTTTGCATTTCCGGTGAAGCCTCATAAGCTCTGCTTCGACAAGATTAAAAAAAAAACAAACAAAACACACGAGGGGAAGACTTCTCGAATAGCTCCCACCACTTTTAGCTACTGCTGATTTTCCATATTTCTTCTATGCTTCCGAATGTTTGCCTTCTTTAGTCTGTTTATTCTTTCAACAAGATGTAGTGGGTGTGCTATCGGTTTCTTTTTAGCATTTTGGTTCAGATTTTGTTGGATTTATTTACACCCTTGGTCTCTAGGTATATAAATAAAAAAAAACGAAGTCATTATTAAGGCATAGCCAGAGAATAAAGTTAAATGATAGGTAATCAAAGGAGAGTTCTCACCGTAGTTAGTCCTCGAAGAAGTATGGTAAAGATGAGATTGAAGAATGTCACGATCAAATACCAAACACTTCGTTGAAGTGGCGTCTGCTCACGGATTCTTCTCAATTCACATGATAGTACTGAAGACTGAGTGCTCAGTGAGAAACCACCGGATATCAGCCAAACCATTGCAGGCATCCACTAAAAAATCCAATTCAGTTAAAATATATGAAAAGAAAATAGGCAAGCCAATCAACGTAGGACTGTTTTGAGCAGTAAGACCAAGAAAATTGATTTCACCTCATTTTCAATTCCCCACCCTCTAAACTCAATACGCTTTAGTGGATTTAATGAAAGTTCCAGAGGGCGTCAGGGATCTCCCTCGCTGTTCATTTGGAATATATGGATATTGTGTAAGTAAAGTTTGAAAGTATAGAGCCTTTGGGGTTACTCGATCTAACTTCTGGGATGCACCCCGTCTTCGACTTTTATTTAAAATCGTAGAGACGAATTGAATGCGCTGTGGCTTAGACAATGACTTGCGGGGGCCAACAGAACTACGCCCCGACTACTCTTTTCAAATTTGACTTGTTTGAGAGTACTTAAGCTCCCATCGATACTCGCACAGGCCACCCCATGCGTACTAGACTTTCTGGGGAGGGAAACAAGGCTTGGTTGGCCTAAGCGAGTATCTATGGGAGCTTCAATCCGTATTGTATTATGTGTGTATGATGGTCTCCAAATGGTACAGCTCATGCTGAACTCGACCACANCTATGGGAGCTTCAATCCTTGTATTATGTGTGTGATGGTACACCACTTGCCACGACACAAGCCTTTCGCGAATGAAGGATAAAGGGTAAAGTTTTCGGCATTAATCAATCCTGTCTAAGGGATGTAACCCCACACTCGACTTCCATTCAGAATCGTAGTGGCGTAATGAGTGCGTATGTGGCCTATACAATGACTTGCGGTGGCGAGCCGATGTACAAGTCAGTGCTTTAATCCTCCCAGACAAGTCTGGTACCAATTCACCGACCCTGGAGGGATGGAAGGCTTGGTGGGCCTAGGCGGGCATCGATCTGGGATTCGTCTTTCGCGAATACATGCAAATAAATGATGGACTTATGGTCTGACTGATTAATAACTGTCATAATTATGTAATTACATGAATATAAGTATATGAAAGTGAATATTGTGATTATTCAAATATTACTCGATATAAATATATGCAAGTATGGTGTTAATATATTGAATGATTGCAGAGTTTCCTACAGGATTTCTGAGCATTCAAAATTGATATGCGAGAAAAAATCATAAAAGTCTATTGAGTGATTAATTCTGTCTTACAAGGACCAGACATTTCGAAATCTTAGCTTAACCGTCGTTAATGTGAATAAATACAAAATGTCTTGAAAACTTACGAATATCATACAAAGGCGCATCATTCCCGATGGGAAATGAAACGTCTCGTAGCCACGAACTTTTTCAGTTGCAATCGAACGTTCGATAACAACAATAAGAGGGAATACGATAAATAGTACACAAAAGCATGTGGGTACAACATCCACAAATAGACAGGTGGACAAGTCGTCTGGTTCCTGAAGCACATACAAATATTTTCATTAGTCCATTCTGGAAATGTTTGTGGAAAACCAATCGGTCAGGCCATCGCTCGCCTCATTCCTCCGCAACATTTTTGTTCTTTTTGTATCCAGCAAGTTTTTCTCAGAGATTCGAATCAAAAACACCCTGTTCGAAGGCAAAGTTTACAATAAAAAGTGTCTCTGGGTTCCTTCTCTAGAATGAATATGTGACCCCTAAGACTAGCACAAGGGACGTTGGTCAAAAAACGGTCCAGTTAAATTTAATATGGGCCCCGATGCCGGCTCCACTGAAGTGCACCCCCAAAAGTGGCCATGTTATAATGGCTTTGTTAAGGCTGCATCATTCACAGTGAAGAGTCAGGACACCGAGGAATAGTATGCTTAGATGGAGCACCCAGGCAATTGCAGACACACAATCTCGTACAATCCCATTTTTTCAGTTTTTGAAGCCCTATGTTTTTTGGAATCCTCCAGTTTTCTAGAATTTTTTCGCCATTTTTACACTCTTCTGTTCAACAACCTACATAAGTGCCCTCAAACTATATGCTTCAGGCGAACTGCCCTTCAACTCTGGACAAGAGAATTCATAAGTTTTTCAAAGCAGTCGGTGGAATGTGATGTGATCAGGTGGAACGTACTTTGGAGTAGTCGTTCTTTGTTACCGTCATCGATGTTTGTGTTCTATTCTAGTTATCTGATAAGCTATATGCTATTCCAGGTAACTCGTCCTTTCTCGTTTTTTCGTTATAGTTACAAGGACATTAGCAGGCTAGAGAAAGTGTTTACGTGATTTCACAATTCAGCAGAAAAAAAAAAATCGAATTTTCTCATAGCTTTGCAAATGAAAATAGGCGCTGTCGGAACTGTAGGTTTCGCTGGAATATCGGTAACAGCTCTGTCAAAGAGGACATTTCACCCGTTCGCGACAAATTTCATCGCACGCGATCATTTTCAAATTACCGCAACTATTTGGTTCACATCTACCTATAAAATCGTCTGTGAAACACATGCATGAAACAGCTCCTTTGAAGAAGCTTGAGCGGTAGCAACCAAAGGAGTTATGATCGATTTATACTCATTACGAATTGCTCTAATCGTTACCCACTACCGTAATTTTCCCACCCATAGGAATCGGGTAGGAGCAATGGCCGTAGCAGGTTTCTCCTAATACGGGTTCATTCAAAAAAAGAATCATCTCAGACTTGGCTTCTTGAAGAGCTGAGTGACTTCTGTGGCTTCTGATTAATTACTTAATTACTAATTATTTACAATCAGCAATTTAGGATTTGGTAGTTGCAATTTCGATTTTTATCTCTGCCAGCAGGTTCCAAACCGGTTCGGAATTCGCTCTTCGTGCACAGAACTCAGTTCCTTAGCCCTATAGGTCCTCTAAGCCCCCCAAGTAATAACAAAAATTTGTAAATGCAGCTGTTTTTCACTCACCGTAACTAGCGGATTACCAAAGATTTGATAAAGACTGACGAGGGTCCTTATCAATGAGTATACGGTAACCAGCGTGACTGCTGATGTAATATGTAAGCATATGATTCGGAGATGAATATGAAATACCGAATACCGTAATAGTACACAAAGAAATAGTATATTTAACAGAAATGCTCCCAATAGTAGGAATAACTCGATGATATTTAGTAAGAGTATAGACGAGAATCCTTGTTGTAGTGATATCCTTTCGATGGTCACATAATCGTTCTCCATCTGAAATTAATTACAGACTTCAGCAGTATTTTGACTTTGCAACTTTACACGAGCGTTCACATCGAAAGGATAGGATGAAGAAAAAAGGAAAAATAAGGAAAAGAGAATAAGGAGAGGGTGAATGAACTAAACAGCGTACTGTGTAAGAACGAGAATAATATTTGGAAGAAATTCAAATGAAAATGACTGCCGAATTCAAAGGAAAGGGGTCGTTTAACCCTCAAAATACTAGAGAAAAATGAAAATCAAATCCTGTCTAAGAGTGGAATAAAATGACAATATCCATCAGAATAAAGCAACTAAATGGAAAATAAACCAAAGCAGACACCTAAAAAATAAAAAAGAGTATATGCAAATATGATATAAAATATGAACAGGTATAAGATGTAAACCCATAAAATTTATAAACAAAAAAAGGTTTATAAAAAAAGTAGAGCAGCATCCACAGCATTCAAAGCGATGAATGTGTTATACGCCTAGTCCAACCCAAAGTGCATGAAGGTGTCCTTGAAAAAAAAGTCAGATTCTGACCGAATGATGGATTTAATGGAAGAAATTTGGGACAGAATGTTGTCTTCCTATTAACATCCTGTATTTCCTCCTTTGATAGTTCTCAATTATCGAGATGCTCCTCTAAAGAGCAAAAATTTTCAGCAAAAACGGCGAAAAACTGGGTGCCTATGGAAACATGTATCGGGTTGGCAACTAGTATTTAGATTTTTTGAATATGACTACTTTTTTATTTCACTTTTTACAGGAAAAGAAAAAATATTCCCAAAGTAGATGTTCAGACCACTCAGGAGATTACGCAGTTACTTAGATGCCGACCTGATAGCAAACTGCTTTTCAATTTTGAAAAGGTTTCATTTACACTGTTAAGATATCATGGAACTCGGCAAGTCCAAGTTGGCAGAATGTCAAAAAAAGGACTGTGAGGAAAGCCAAGTATTCCTCATATTTCTTGAGGCTGGCAATGAAAGCTCACGAAACTTTTGGAAGCATTCGCTAAAAAGCGTTCGAACATTTTCATGACCATTATATAGTTGCTAGCACATATGCTACACAGATGTCATTCCTGCAACCAGGCATACAGACGAAATAAAAGAAACTGATAGAAAAATTCAAAATGAAATGGTTCTTCAAAAAGGGTTCTTGTTAACAGAGGCGTCAAAATGTATGTACGCGAATGATGGACAAATGCAATTATGAGAAATGAAAGCTGCAGCTGATCTGTAGCTGTTTTTCAATTATGTTTGTTAGGGGAGGGGACGTTCGAATTATAGCCATTTCCTATGTAGTTGTTATTCTGGTCGTTATTCTGGGAATAGACAGGGATCCATTTGACGATAGCAAAAATAATGACGTAAGAAATAATAAACTATTTCTAATTTGTAGCTAGTAGGAATTTTATTGCCGGCTTCCACCCCTTTTATAACAAGGCGTGTTTTTTCGCGGTAGCCGTAGATGATCAACACTAAAAACCAAAGGAAAACAATAAGGTCATTTCAATAAAAATTCAAAGTTACCAGCGCCCAGTGAGCCATTGTCTTTTCATTTCGAGAGAAGTTTTGATATGTCAGGGAATCACCTTGCAAATAATTGGACGAGGTGGACGGAATGAGTGGACGTCGCAAGGGGTTTTCAGGACCCCTAGGAGCTATACCGGGAAACGTAGGATGATGCAGCACCATGGGCATGATACTGGGATCGTGTGCCGTCAGATTACCGACTCGAAGCTACCAAAGATTTCATTTTTCTGTTAATTTAAACCGAGTCTGTAAGGAGATAAAAGCACTCGGCTTGGAACAGCTGGTCTGGCAAGTCATCGTAATAGTCGAATAAATAATCTTAAAAGTCCTAATAATCCTGTACCCATTAGCTAAACGGTGGGCATCTAAAGAACAGAATTACTCAGCGGGAAAAACGTCTACAAATGAGCACCTTAAGAAGCTTCCTCCTCATTAGACTCAGGCTACTGTGATTTTCCTCTTCGACCTTTTTCGTGTTGTGTTCGTGTTCAGTTGATTACCCGTTTTTGGGGTGGAATGTAAGCCACACCAAACAGGACTTATATTCATAAAGAATGATTATTAAACTCGATTAGAAGTGGGTCAGAATGGTAATGCAAGGGCAAGAGGAAACCTCAGTGAAAAATAATTTCAAAAAACCCAAAGTTTTCGCTGAGAAGCCTATAGAGCATGTTTTTTCACATGTTCGAGACAACTCTTTTTTCTTCAAAGAATTGTGGATGGGAGCGGTTTCCGGAGAAGGACATCCGCAAGTCCTGCAGTGCAACATTTATACTCAGTAATTGTAGGGCTTGGTAAGGCCGAACATTTTAGAAAAATGTCATTTGCAACGTCGACATTTGAATGCTGAATGTTTACAGATTGGTATTGGAAGTTCAATTGCCCACCCAAAGAACTTGCTATTGAAACTTGGAACTTTATCATGTTCAAATCTACTATTCTAGAATTCCGACGTCAGTCGTGTGCTGCCACATGGCGCAGTCTCGCACCCATGGCATCTCAGAATGGGATCGACAACCACCAAAAGTTCTTTCCCCTCATGCTAGGCTTCAAATAGCATCCAATCTCGATATGTTGGCCATTCAGGAGTTTATAATGGGAACAACTCAGTTATCTTGACATATTGACAAAACAACGGTTACAAACCAAATTATTAAAATACAATTTCACTGGGCTGTCACTGCCTGAGAAGCCAAAGGCAATAAGTTGGGTATTTGAGGTGGTAAATGGTGCAAGATCTATATAGGACGTTCTTCCAACGTTACCTCCCTGCGACTGGAAATGCAGTTTACTGTAAGAATAACCAACCAGTGGTGAGATTAAAAGTCAGCAAAACGATGTTGTAGCGAGAGCGGCCGATAAGCTCAGTGACGTAAACGGCCGCCATGTGAAAATGTAATGAGATTACGGGAACTTTTTATAGCCCAGTTCACTGGCGCTGTGGTAATCTGGTCTCTATGGGGTAGTAGAGTACCTCAATGAATTTACTGATGGAATTACCCTATGTACGACTTATGACCTGGTTACAAGAAGTATACGTTAGCGACCACCTCGACATAATCCACTCTTACCTTCTGAAGACCAGGGAAGGTAGCGGTAATAGTCATTGCTCAATTTCTGGCACCGGAATCCGTTTCTGCATTGATTTCGCTTTTTATTCTCAAGTTCTTGGCTTGAGCAGAAGCAGAAATGAACAAAGCTCCTGACGTTGATCAGTCCTGTTCTTGGAATTGGCCCCCTACCTACGGCTTCCATTCAAGGCCGCAGTGGAGGATGCAGTGGAGGAAACATGAATTCGGGTGTAGCCTACAATGACTAGCCGTAGCTAGCCGAGGTACAAGTCAGTAATTTCATCTCCCAAACGAGTCTGGTATCTATCAACCGACTGCGGCGAGATAGAAAGCTTGGTTGGCCCGAGCATAGAGCCGGGACTCGGTCCCAGAACCATGTGATGTGATGTGTTCACCACTTGCCATGACCCCACTTCCGTGACAGAAATGTGGCACTAAATATTGCAAATGCTCAGTTTTGTACGGAGATTTATGCAAGTCCGTTTCAGGATGGCAGAATGAACACGCCCGTGTGCACATTGATCGCCCAGGTGAGCCAGGCCGTGCAGAAACTTCCACAATATCAATAGAATATGGATTCATGGCGCATCCCAATTACCTGATCTCGGATTTGAAAATGGGAAGCAAGAGAAGTGTAAATAGGAAGCTGTAAGCAAAATGAGCGAACAATCCACGAGAGAAAAAATCGGCCCTGCAGAACCAGTAATGAGAACATGTATGCAACGATGGGAGGAGTCGAAATTCATGATCAATGATCTTCAACATATGGAAATCACAACAAAACGTTGGGTTCCTCGGTGAAAAGATAGTCATCGGAGAGAACTACTCTCAAAAGGCATGCAGTGCTTCACGAATGATCGATTACCTCTGGAAACCAGTAACGACGGTTAGTTTAAAGTTGATGTAAGGCGAGATTAATTTCATTCCGATACCGGTAGTTTGGAACAGCAGTCAATAAAAAAGAAAGGAAACTACTACAGAGTTCCAAAGATTGTATCCCCCTTCCAACGGGCAAGCAATAGGGAGAGTTGGGGATTTTTTCCGGGGAAGAGCTGGAACTAATCAGCTCTCGGCACACGATTTTAGATCAGCAAGTCTGAAAAAGTTGACAGATGTTGACTTTTTTTGGGGTACGATGAAGGCGGCTACACTAAAAGAGAAAGTCGGCTCCAGAGAAAGGTTCTTAACTTTTCAAAGTGTTCTTGAACTTGTGGTTGATTTGATTTGGCATCTAGCCAAGTAGGGTTGGAGTAATAGCTTCTGTTACGTAGTAAATCAACTTATATCTTTACGATTGTTCTTTGAAAACTCAAATAATGGAAAGTAATGAGCTTCAGAGATAATTCTTGTACGGAGCGCTCTTCTATCCACCTACTCTCCCATCCACTAACCTCTTTCACGCCTTCCCTCTCACTTCACTCACTCCCTCCCTCCCTCCACCCTTCCCTACCTATTACCCACACAGTGGATCGAAATCAGGGGAGAACTAATCGTAATTGAAAAAGGAAAAAAAGAAGTAAACACTAGCTCTAGTACGAATGCGCCACAAACTCGTCATCAAAACGGATGCAGTAGTGCAACCGATCGAATCTGCCTCCTTCAACCACACCGTTCCAGTGTTGGGATGATTTTGAAGGACTCCCTTCGAGAGAATATTCTCAGGTAGCCAAGGTAGCCCATATAAGAATTACATATTGAATACAATCTTAGAAAAAGTTGTACTAAACTTAATTGAGTTTGACGTGGCAGAAGGGATACTCGGGAAAGCCGATTATACTCAGAATCGCTTTTTGCTCACTCAAAAGTTATATTCTTATGCGAATTGTACAAAAGGGCAAATTACTAGTCCAAGTAATGATTTAATTGTTACCTAGTCAACCTTGTTTAGTTGTGATTAATTGCTGACCGTGAATAATGAATTCAACAAGGCAACGATCAGCGAACAGTTCAAGTCGAATGAGGTTTTTCCATTCTCCCAACGCACTTGAAACCGGAACAGCCAGTGCTCCAGCACTTATAATAACTGTGCTGGATCACAGGCAAATTGAACAAGATCTAAACTCGGACCTTCTTCTTACAGAAATGCCACCTTCCCCCACTACACTGGTAAAAAACGAACCGATTCATGAATCCAGGTAATCTCCAATCCTAACCCAGTTACGGTCTTCACCCTCTCTTTCTGCTTTTTCTTACTCTTTCTTCTTTTGAGGATCTCTATGGCGGAAAGAGTACTGGTAGAATTCAAAAAATGGTCCGGCTCAAAGCAGAGATAAGATCATCAAAGAGGCAGAAGAGCGTCACAGACAACAATTTTGAATCTAAAGTCCTCACTCAAAGTCCATCGACGATTGCGTCATCGTTTACTTTTTTGATGACATCCCGGCAGTGTGTCTACAACTGTCAAGTGCTCCTTGGGCAGTATTATCATACTTTGGTCAGATGTATAGTCAGGATAACTTCCTTCTTGCAAGTCTTTCAAGGCTTCTCACAGATTTTCCGAGCCCAGTCTCACGAACTTGCTTTCAAGTTTATTATGAGAGCTTGGGAAGGAGCATATGGCGTTGAGTAGCCATAAATCCTGGTTTTTTTGCTATAGGCTTCCAAGACTAAATTCGCGTATTTGTTTTCTAGTCCTCCATAAGAGCTAGTGTAAGTAACTGACGGCGTCAAAGATA
Source organism: Haemonchus placei (assembly GCA_900617895.1). Classification (NCBI taxonomy): domain Eukaryota; kingdom Metazoa; phylum Nematoda; class Chromadorea; order Rhabditida; family Trichostrongylidae; genus Haemonchus; species Haemonchus placei. Next base: position 17,492 of record UZAF01017541.1, read on the forward strand.
CCAGCCTAAAGATTACTCTCGCAGACTCCCAAGCCCAAACTCGAAAACCGGGAGTTGGAGCTTCCATAACTTCATGAAAGAGGTAGATGGAGTCGAATAGTCAGAAGCCCTGCTGATCCTTCTAACAATTAACCCCTACAGCCTTACAGTACTCCACAAACTGCAAGGCCCGAACTCACGAGCCTTTTTTCAGATCTCTCCAAAGAGCTTTTGTATTGGGCGGAGACATATGAAAACATGGTCTAGAGTCTTTTATACTGCAACCACCGTGCCAATCTCTCGAACTCGCTTCCAGTGCTCCCATAAGCGCTTATGAAGGAGTCATGTTCAGCTCACCCTTGAAATTGGGCCTTACGTTGAAAACACCCTCATCTCATTGGGCATGATCCAAACGAAGTCTATTCAACAGAGACCTGTTGGATTCAAAAACAATTCAGTACACCAGTCTTCAAAAAGTCGGTTGATAACATTGTCAAGGAAAGAAAAATTCACAGAATGAGGATGATGCTCCGTTCACCACATTGATTGACATCTTCTTAAACGAGCTAAGCAAGCATTACAATCACAAAGAGCCACAGAAGCACACAGCAAAGATCAGTTTTATAGAAACACATATCGTGATGGTGAAGAACCTATTTAGAAGGTTACATAGTTGTAAGTGACACCGACGATTGCTTTTATGCTCACTTCAATCCTTTTTATTAGTCCGATTTCAATACCATGAATCATGAATACAACGATTCATCAGAATTTATTCATAAAGATAAAAACGAGTAAGCCGCTTAGCGTCCCCCACTCTTTCTTTTTCCAGATGAGCTACTAATCGACTTGCTTGGGTCTCGTAACTGTCAAGTAGCATTAGTAACCATTAGCAATAACAACTAAGTTCGATTAGTCCTACGGCTTAAGCAACTTACCCAATTAGGAACCCGTTCTATGAAAAAAGACAGTTCACCTGCCATTGTGACGTCTTACATAAGACGAAATTGCCCCCATTGCCACGTCAATATTTGATTATTTATTCATTTATTACGACTGCGATCGTTCAAGGGCGAGCCACATCTACAATACGTCAGGAATTGCATTTTCATAATATTTTTCTGTTTGATACCAGAAACACGGGTAGTGGAAACAAAAAATTACAAATCATCCATTTGTGAGAGAACGTTTAGCGACAAAAAGCCACAGATACAAAGCACATCCAGTTACGACCGGGTAACGATCATTGCCGTCCTACTAAGAAATCTAGTTCATTCCTTAATTATAAAGCGATTTTCGTCTTTTTGCCTTTTATTCAGTGAAGTGTCCTAGAAAAACCGGGGTCAATGCTCAAGTCAGTTCCATATGTGTCCTTCCGATGATCCAATGAACAAAGCTGATAATTTATGAGAAAAACGAGTAAATGGATTCATTAGAATGTCGAGAAGCATTTTGAGAGTCACTGCTGGATGGGTTTGCCCCTGGTCTTCCCCCAAAAGTAACCTTCCAGCTGTTGGGTACCAATATATCCTGATATGTATATTATATTCCAGGGCGGAGATGGGTAGTGGCAAGTGGCGCACTATATCACATGCACGGTCAGGGGTTCGAATCCCGGATCGATGCCCGCCTAGGCCAACCAAGCCTTCCATCCCTCCGGGGTCGGTGAACTGGTACCAGACTTGTCTGGCAGGATAAATGCACTGACTTGTACATCGGCTGGCCACCGCAAGTCATTGTATAGGCTACATACGCACTCATTACGCCACTACGCTTCTGAATGGAAGTCGAGTGCGGGGGCGCATCCCTCAGACGGGATTGACTAACGCCAAAAACTTTATGTTTATCCTTACATTATATTCCAGTGGATGCATCAGCCAGGGTTGAACAACAAAACGGTAAAGTGTTCCAGGGTGGGTGGGTTGAAGATCAGATTTGTTTGAAGACCTGTCAATGAGATTCTCTTTTCCAACCGAGACGGGTATTTCCTTGAGGTCAATTACAAGAGACCAGATATGGTTGGGAAAAAGCAGTTTTTTTTTCCTGAAAAACAGGGAGTATAACGGTGGATCGGCTTTTTAAGAGGTGGTTTGGGCTTTTGGATTTGTCCTTTTGTACTTTAAGGTCAAAAGAAAACTTACGATGCTCAGTACACATTTTCTAATTACTTCTTTTAATTAGAATTTCTTTTTTTACCGGATAAGCCAATGAGAACGAAAGGTTTCACTCGAGCGCAAGGAACGGGACGATTACCCTATAATTCTCAACTGATACTACTACAATTGCCTTTCAGGAAAGTGGAATTGCAGAAATGTACAGAGCCTTCCATCTGAGCTGCTTCAATTATGGTTGCGTTGATGCGAAACAGTGCATTAGTGGAAAGGACAACAGGAAAAGCTCTAAAAGATCCCAAAAATAGAATAAATCTCCCCCAGAATAATCCTACTTTGCTTCACTGGGCACTTAGAGTGGCTGTGCTGGTTGTATGCCCCCCCCCCNCCCCATCATAGCGCTTTGTGAACCATCCATTGAATAGGAACATCGAGTTAAGAAAATCATTGGAGTGACACTCAGCCCAGCCAACTTTTTCAGCTTATGGGGCTTTACTCAGGGACAAGATTTGTGGCACAGAGGGTAGGTGCGCACATTCCTGTGCGGAAATTACCACGGTGGAATTCAGAAACCGGGAAGAGACTCGGCCGAGACAGCCTCACAATAGCGAAAACAAGGGGAAACGTTCTGGAGTGGAGACTGCTACCCAGCAGCCCCCAGATAGTGCATCAAATCGTAATCGGAGCACCATCAGCAATGTGGGTAAAGCTAGCTATCGTACAAAGCAATCACGAATTAACACCGGGATAGAATGCCGGTGAATTGCCAAATAATTTTCTGAAGAGAAGCAAAGGAAAACGTGATTACGTCTGGATGGGTAAAATGGGTGGGGAAACAGCGAGTAAGTCAGTTAAGACACGAACAGTCATGGAATTTAGACAGGCTCCCGCGAATGTACTACACGTACGTATCGGGGGTGGGAAGAAAGGGTGAAGGGTAGGGGGTTGCTGGATCGTGATCAGTCTGCCGTATTCTGCAACTCGCGAGGAAGAAAAGTTTACAGTTCACAAAGAAATATGGAGTCATATAGGTAATTGTACTGGGAGCATCCACTCCTCTTCTCCTCATTTAAGAACAAATGCCAACCGCTTACTGGCAAACCACAAGGAATGAGGTCTCCGCTCCTCAGACTCAAATGAAGCAAAATTTACCGAGCCGAACTTAGCCTTGTATACGATCACGGGAAAACCCTTCGCCATGATAGCAAAATGAGGAAACAAATGAGTTACGACCACAGCTCTGCTTTTGAGGGTGCCTCTATGCCGAGAAGCGCAATCTGGAGAGCTACGTCAGAGTTCTACGCTATTCGGCCAACCACTACGTCATCATAGCTTTTTCACAACGTCCCTCACTAGAGTAGAAAGTGGCCCGCGTTTGTCAAATCCGACATGGCCGATGCTTGACGTCAAATTGGACGAGGCTTCTCGACGTCATAAAAACTGCTTACACCAGCTCAGTATGTACGTAAATTGGAAGCCGAAAGAACTTATACGACCTTGCTTCTCTAGTAGTAAGAGTAATAAAACAGGACTTCGAGCATGGATACCGTCTTCACTCATAGGTAGAGGGAAAAAGTAAAGAAGCTGAAGATGACGGATTGACGTCGAATGTTCGTTCGCCAGCAGCTCAAGACCATTATTAGCAAGATGGAACACATGCTTAACTAGCGCTCTTTCTGAGGAGTGATGTATAAGACAACTAAGCAACCCATCTCAACTCTTCCCGGGATTACTTCTGAGCCACTAGACTTGTCTTGGGTAACGAAAACCATGAAAATTATGTCATTTGGCCCCACCACGGGGTTGTATTAGCCAAAACGCATTCAGTCGATGTTACTAATCAAGATGAAAATAGAATAATCGGCCGCATCTTTTAAGAGGGTCCTTTCCAGAAATACACATTCAGACGCCAATTCCTTAACCATCATCCGGTAGTGTCCATACATGCCAGCGCCTTTCCTTTCTACCCGTTTCCGTTCCCAACTCAGGAGGAAGCATCGATATTAGTTTATCCAAAGTAGCAATAAGGGNGGGGGGGGGGGGAGTAATACAGAAAAAATAGATTGAAGCGCACGGTCACATCTGAAAGATTGCAATATTGTTAGCAAAAATTGAGACGAAGGCAGGGCATGACTTGAGCCGATTTTATTGTTATTAGAGTTAGACTGCTTAAAAAGAGGAGCACCATGGAAACAGGTTTCTAATCAACCCTTGAAAGACCGTGTAATGAGAATCGTAATAGCTATAAACTGAAAATCGAAATTATTTATGTAAATACAATGAAAATGGGAAAAAATAGTCAGTAGGACGTTCTGCATTTGCAGCCCAGTACCTTTACGCTACAAAAAACGAAGTAAGGGATGCTCGAAAATAATGATCCCCAACTCAATTTTGACCTTTTCCCTTGCATCAGGTCCTTCCTACTTTGGAAGAAGCCTTTCTTCGTAAGGGCATGAAAAACCCTAGTGGTTTGGATTCAGTGGAATGGACACAGAGGCATGACTTGGACTTTAGTGAAATCTCCCAAGTACGTATATTTCCTTTATGATACCAAATGAAAACCAGGTAAGGGTATATCATAAGAAATACCCACAAATAAGAGTAAGAAGCAGATACCGGAACCTAAACCTGCAAATGACAACTATTACCCTATACTGCCCTTTTTGGAGAAAACCCTTATACTACCTGAGGCCTATTCCACGAATTTGTGGGTATTCAGAAGCTATAAAATTCGTTCTCTTGCTGAGCTGTGCAGTGTTTTGCTCGAGGGCTTCTGCAGAAAAGATCAATGCCGGCATTGTGCCATGCAGGCACGCGCTGGAGCATCCAGCGCACACGTGGGAAACACAGCCTTACGAAAAGCCAGATATCGACGAAAAAGTTGAGCATCGAAAATGATTTTCCGCAGTGTCCTTAGTACAATAAGACACTATTTGTAAGGTAACAGCAAGATGAACTACAGTTATTCATTTTTATGAAAAGGTTTTTTATTATGAGGACTTCAAGGGAGGGAGAGGAGAATGGGTGGGGAAGGGTGGAGGGCGAAGGGTGTGGGGAGCAGGCATGTTACTGTGACCTTGCATTTTCCTACTGCCTTTTCTTCACGTTCTCCATGAATATTGCCTGATATTCCACAGCCTTTATGACAGTCAAAAAAAGCTAAAACGTTCAATAAGGGCACAGCCACAACAACAAAGCTGTAAAATTCCAATTTGGCCAGACCTATATCCACTATGACATCTCTTCCTTCCCGCATTCACCTCTGCGAACCACTTTGATAAAGGATTAGAAGCAAATGCGCACATAAAACCAAGAATTTTTCAATCGTCAAAATGACGATGTACTTTTTAATCTTTTAATAATTGAAAAAATAAAAAGTCTTTACTCTAGGAAAGAGATCGTTTTTCTTGCCACAAAAATACTTGAAGCAATTCTTCTAATGACTTTCTCTGAAACTCAATGAGTGGCGCTCGAAGTTCCATACATCAAATTCCAACAAAATTCAGGTTCCGCAGAGGATTTTTTCGTTCGCCGCCGTTCCGGCTCGGAAGCTTCTCGGTGACATCTAGCAAATGACGCATCCTTTAAGCTCACTCGAAAAGCAATTGATTTATACATTTTTCTCATTTCCATTGGGATTCCTATTAAGCGGAATGGGGAATGTAAAGAAAATACTAATCTGGCTGCAAAAAAAGAAGTCATGTTGCCATGGCAATCAATCTTATCCTACGAAATGACCGTCTTGTTTCAGTTTGATGAAAAAGAAGTTTTAGCTTATGCGAACACAGATCCAGCGTCGTTGCCCCGTTTTGAATTCCCACATGTACTCTTCATCATCATATTCTTCCTTTGATCGGTAAGAATCGGTAACGGACACGTCCGATTGTGAGAGCAGAAAACCACTGGCTCGAGGACAGTTCGATCCCGCCTCGATTCACAGAGGTCGTTCCTTTCCTCAGGGACTCTTTGTTTAAGGATAGAAGTCGAGTCGTGACGTATCTGGGTAACGGCCCTAGCTTTTGGACATTACAGTGGGCGGTAGGTACACAGGACGGTAGGATATATAGTCATGAGATGTGTTACAAGTTCTTCATGAGCCCATTCGACTACAAAACCCCAGCTAACTTTTAAGTAAACAACCAAGCTGTATGGGATGGGATGCTGGTTTTGTGTTTTGATATAATATAAACAATAAGCCATCCAAACAAAGTTTTATAGTTTGCGGGATCCAATGAGGGCCATTTAGGGAACTTCTCTGAAGAAGATCTTGATTTTCAAGCAAAATTGAACATTCGTAAATAAAAGAAAATATAAAAAGGCATAAAAACATCTTCTTATGGTTTGAAAATTTGAAAAAAAACAGAAAAGGTGATCTGATAAGTTACTATTACAGTGACTGTGTTACGAGACCCGTGCAAGGATAGTCGACTAGAAATAGTATTCAATTTCAATGGTTCTTGGATCCTACTGTCAACAAAACAAAGCAATCCATAGGATCAGCTGCTTCGGCGTAAGACTCCCTGATGGATAGAAAGGCTTTGCTGGGAAAATTTTCAGCAGTGCAAGCCGTAAGCAATAACGACTGCGTTACCGTAATCACGTAGCAATGAATGGTGCGGACGTCAGCGAAAAGGCAATCAATCTCATGAGAAAACGAATGTGAAACACACGTTGCAAAAATGTAATAGATGCCAGACGGAACCAAAAGAGGAGGCCTTGCAGGACCGATGCTCCGAGTGAGAATGTGGGAAGGGGAGAGAGCGAGCCACGTGCCGCACGAGATCGATCGCACACCCGAACGGGGCGCACCTAAGAATGAGATGAATGCCGTTGGATCAATTAGTTGAGGAGGGTGAAGCTGCGCCATCGCCACTGGGCCGTAGAGGAGTTGAGGAGAAAATGCATAGTTAGCAAGCAAATTTCACTAGAACTAAGGGTTGTTGTTGATGGATGGAAAGCTTACGATAAGCATACTCAGGACGAGTTTGTAAAGGAAGGTCAAAGTGCAGGCAAAGGACTGGCTGAGCATTCCCAAACATTAGCCTAGCCTCCGAAACCTCTAAATGAAAAGGCAAACTCAGGGGCTCCAGATAAATCTAAACTTTGGGATGCGCCATGCATCCGGCTTTTATGGAAGTTCGGAAAGGACTGTGTTCATTTCAAAACTCTACTCCTACTTGTGTATGCTCATATGAAAGTGTCTTGACATCGTGAATAGTTATCAGGAAGGAGGAATTGTAGCAGAGTAGTCTAAGGATTTGTACTGTGACAGCCCAAAAAAATGGAGTAAAACAAATTTTTTCACTGACTCAGGCAGGTTACGGTAGCCCACAAATAACACAGGCTACAAAATTGAGTCTTACTGAGGATACTTGGGTGTATGTAACCCTCCATGTAAGACTGTTTATTTGAATAACTTCAAATCTCATCTATAAGAAGAAAAATAGGGTTATCTCGAAGCTGGCTGGGAAAAGACCAACTGTGACCGTAAACGCTCCAAGGCAGTCTGTGACATTCTTCTTGAAAATTCTAATTGGAAACGAACCCATGACGTATACCAAAATGAACGAATCTCCATAAATTGAGCGCCGCAGTGCACTTTTATTTCCAAATCGGCGGCTCATTTCGGACTTCATACCATTCCCAGAAAATTTCCTGTCAGTTTTCAATTAAAAGATGGGAAGCGTGACAATCGTCTGGAAAAACTACAAAAAATGTGGGCTTGGGAAATGGTATTGGAAGTGAATGGTGAGAACAATTTCTCGTACAGTAATCCTTCATATGAACACAGGTAGAGATGTCATAGCTGTGTCATGGGTGTAAGCCAATAATCCGGAAAAACTTAGAATTTTTTTCCCCTTCGTGAGCTATTCATTTACGAGAAAGTTGCCTGAGCTTTCTAGTACTCTCTTCTATCTGGGCGCTTTGTTAGCGAAGAGATTCGAGTCTTTTCGTTTTGAGCGACTCTAAGTATGCGGAATATCAACATCACGGTCTTTTGCAAAATAATTCTACCAATGGGGGCGGAAAAGGAAATTTTTAGTCAATGCCACATGCATCTGACCTGGCTCTAAGGAAGGTTACTCTCTGTGAGAAAAGGATAGAAAATTTGAGAATTTCAGGTTCCAAATCAATTTTCCGTTCTAGCATGCGAGTGTGATTTTTCATAGTCTCACAAGGTTGACGGTACATGGACAAAATTTCAGTCTCGGACAGGACTCGAACCCGTACTTGTGCTTTCCGAGCGTAGTGATTTCAATTCATTTCATTTCATTCTTTTTCATTTCTATTCATTGATTTATTGTAATTTTGTTTTTGATGAACTAAAAAAATTGAAGATGTCAGAAAGGGGTAAAAACCTTGAATTTTTTTTTAAATAAGCCTTCCACTTCAAAGTGACAGAAAGTCTGTGAAGAAAGAAGTATTTGGGTAAAGCCATGTTTTGAAAATGAATTTATTTAATTTTTTTGCGAATTGAATGTAATCCTAGCTGTTGAGTTATCCACTGCATGAATCAGGAAATCCATTATCAAAAAATGACTTAAGAAAAAGCGTAATGTTCTACGAAAGTTTTTTTTTGGCGTCTATTTGACTAAATCAAGTCATACTCAAAGCTGTCGATACGTTTTGCTTTCCGCCTCTTGAAATCGATGTTTTCAATTGAAATTGAGAAATACTGTCAAGGTCTGAATCTCATTCTGTCAGTTTTAATCCATCAGAGCTGAATTTGCAGTTGTAAAGCCTTGAGACAATGATAATCATGAATTTCGTGACGAAACGCCTACACATATGATGTAGGCAGATAAACGGTCAGGCAAACAGACAGACAGGTAAACAGAAAGCAGTAGCGATTTGCCTTGTTTTTTGTTGACTACTGCTATTACCACCGCAGTACGAAATCACAAAAACTGCTGTTTGTGATCAAAACTTCGGTCCCGAATGTGGCTGAACCTTCCCGAACCCCATGCTCTTCATCCTACATATTACCCTTGTCCCAAAACTCGTCATTTTTGTTAGAAAACAGAGAGGTAGGTGAACGGACGCAGATGCAATCATAAAGGATAAAAAAGGATAAAGTTTTTGACGTTAATCAATCCCGTCTGAGGGATGTGCCCCCGCACTCGGCTTCCATTCAAAATCGTAGTGGCGTAATGAGTGCGTATGTGGCCCATACAATGACTTGCGGTGGCCAGCCGATGTACAAGTCAGTGCTTTTATCCTCGCAGGCGTGTCTGGTACCAATTCACTGACCTCGGAGGGTTGGAGGGCTTGGTTGGCTTAGGCGGGCATCGATCCGGGATTTGAACCCCTGACCGTGCGTGTGANACCACCTCCGCCCTAGATGCAAACATACAAACATGATTAGCGGATACTTGTACTATACATGTGTTTAGGGGTTCTTCAAAGTTAAACACGCCATGTAACACTCTCATGGAAGTCGTAAAACCACTATAGGCAGCATTCAGAAGTTTTACCGGATCATTTTCCCTAAGAACGAAAATGTAGGTCCGCCTGGGCAGAGCCTTGCTTATTCCTATACGAAAGGCCGGTCACATCTAGCTATTGAGTTATTTTCCAGTTAAAGTACGAGATCAATATAATCCCGATAAATGGCGCCAAGCTCCCTTCAATCAATCGTCCCTTGAAGCCAATTAAAAAGATTAGCTTCACTGAAATCGGTTTTGTTATTGCAGTTTTCCGGAATGAATTAGAGTTTCGTGAAAGGCATGCTACATCAAGAGTATGAGAGCATGAACCAGAAAACAATTTAAATGCCCTAGCAACTCTATACCTGAGCGCAAAGCTTTGCACACCCCAGTGCCCCTGAAAAACCAATCGAACCGGGTGGTTTTTTTTCTCCTTTTCTTCACGAATATATGACATCACTGGAAGGATAGGATGGTCAGAAAAAGAAAAGAGTCACATCAACACAACATGGGAGCTCAATTGGTAAATGAGTCGAGATTTATAGAGCGGACGACAATAACACTTATACATAGAGCTGAACAATTTTGTTTATCACTTTTAATAGCACTCACTGACTTAAAATAACATGATAAAGTCTTTGGGCATCAATTAATCCTGTCTGTGGGATGCGCCCCGCACTCGACTTCCATTCAGAATCGTAGTGGTGCCTTAAATGCTTGTGTGGTCTATACAATGACTTGTGGCTCCCAACCAATGTACAAGTCAGCGCTTTTTATCCTACCCCTGAGTGATGGAGGTAGACTGGCTTGAGCGAATACCGGTCCGGGATTCAAACCCGTGACCATGAGCGCGTGTTAGTGCGTCACTTGCCACTACACCACCTCCACCTGACTGACCTGAAATAGTGCACGAAAATTCATAGGGCAAAGTGTGATTTCATAAATGATGAGGTTCTTCTAACTTGATGTGTATGGCAATCTTTCCCTAGCATTCTGTCAAAAGTGGCTTCGATCCTTTACAATTGTGTCATCAGATCTTCGTCAAAGTGAGATCGAGATTCGAATTGTCGACCTTTTGCTTCTCGCTTGTCTCTAATTAGAAGCTCGTTGCCGTCTATTAGAAGGTTATCAGCTCTGACGGCACAAGCCATGGGATTCAGTGGTGCCTATTTGCAGTGAAATAAAGGATTTGTGGTACAGAATAATGCAAAAGTTGCGGAGAAAGTACTCAAGTTTATTTATTTATTTGCAAGTTTGCAGATTTTAAGACGTATACTGTACTTGGACGACATTCGTTCGCGTGCTTTGCGTAAGGAGCTGGCTCCACAGTAATCAGAAAGACCGAAATTGGATTCAAATGGCGGCATGGCTAGAAAATGCATGCGATCCAAATTTTGTGCTGCTGATACCTACTGATCACTATGATTATTCTCTACTATTTCAATATTATTGTAGTGATAGTATTGTTGTTGTTATATAAAATATTGCGATGCTTTCGACCTTTCAAAGTATTCAAATTTTCAACATTTGTGCTCCTTTGTGAATCTGAACCTCTGCAAGGTTACCAAAACACGGCCACGTTTGGGTGTGTATGTCTGCTAACCCCGTTTTGAAGTCCTTTCTCCACTATCTAGGCGATTTTTCCACCTGCTGACGCCCCCATGTGCTTTTTGTGAGAGCCATCCGTGAGAGCCACAGTTTTCATCCGATAGGGAAGCTCTCAGAAACCATTTTATCGTGAACTGTAGCTTCCACAGACTGGAAAGGTGTCTCATTCATCACCACTTCTCCAGAAGAAAAAGGTTGACAGGGAACAGCTCCAGAGATGCATATTCGACATTCTATTAATATTGAAGCGAAAAAAGGTTTTTGGCCCAACGGAAGGCTTCAAAAGTTCGAGACCAGGGCAAAATTATTGTTGGTGGTCGAAATAGTTTAAGCAAATATGCGTGTTCTTGAGCTGTGAACAAAAAATGACAGATTTGACGAAGTGACTTTTGCTTCTTTAAGCCTCTTATCGCCTTTAGCCCTTTAAACAGCCAGAGTTCAGCGTTGTAGGGACTTCATTTAATTGAAAATTCTCTTATTTTTCAGTGAGGGGAGCTCGATAGCGCCCCATTTGATGGAACGTATATCTTGCTCTGTTGAGCAATGCAGGGCCACGTTTCCTAAGGCAAAGTCGTTCATAATTTCAACGAATCTGAGATTAGGCGATCTCGGAGTAAATTAAGGGAATTTTTATCATGACTTCTAGCAATCAGTTCCTGCTAATCACACAAAATCTTTCTTAGGTTCATAGGGTTCTGATTTCTCCTTGTCTTCTACCCAAGCCACATGCCTTCTCAAAAAAAATTGTATTAAATGAAATCATGATTTGTCCTTCCGACGAATTTCCAAGCTGCTGTCAGCCGTAATGGAAATGAAAAGGATCTCGTAAGAAAAAACAAATGTAAAATTGAAGCAGAGAAAAGTTGAAACAGAAGCAGTTACAGCGTGAGAACGTCATGATTGCTTTTCAATTTATCATTGTAGAGTGCTCCGTATCCATGGCAACACAAAGGGAGCTTTGTCTTGAGTGTTAGTTCAATAAATGTAAGAAAGGAAAATGTAAGGTTTCGTTGGGGGGCCTTGCACTCTTTGACGTCACCCTTGATATTATTCTACAGAAGAAAAACATCATATGGCGAATGTCTTCCGGACCAGCTTACTATTATGTTAGGTGCGCTTTTTATGTGGACTGAACTTTTTATGGGATTGCCGTTCATGCTAATTGGATACAGGGGCTCCAGAATGTCCATGTGATTGAAAAAAAAAAACAAAAAATTAGAAATATGTGCCCATTGGTGATCTTAGAATATGAAATGTTGTTGATGGGTGGAATCCTATGAGTCATTCAGGGTTCTCAATCACCAACAACAACGGCTGCGTTGTTATGTTTCGCTTTCATAATGAAATCAGCCATTATACTCCCGCATAACCAAAAGCCCCTGACCGAAAGCCCAAAATCGTTAAGAGATTAACTAGCAAACGGTACTTTCGATAATGGCAATCATTTTATGCTCACGCAGCTGTAAGTATTGCAGTGGAAGCATATGGAACCAAGAATAGTATCAACTCTATTTCCATAGGCAATTTATGGCTAACCGAGATACGAGGGATTCAAATGAATTCAAGGCTAAGCGGAACGGATATTTCCGGAAGATGGCGTCTCTGACGTCAATAAGAAAACCATATTATGTGCCCTAGAATTCTTTCCAAATTCTTTAATCAATACTTTGTTCAGGACCAATCAAAATACTATCTCAGTTATAGTACAGAGCTCTTGTATGTGTACGCTATCACCACCCTAAATGATGGCGATCATTCAAAATAGATATGTTCCTCATTAAGAAGTCAAAATTTTCAATACCCCTGATGTATTATTTCATAAATAATACGATCGAATACCATCCCAAGAAGGATCCTATTCGGTCATTCCCGTCCGCTTTCTTACGAATGAAGCCTTCAATTCACTTTATAACATAGGGCAAAAAGAAAGGAAAAATCTTCCCCTTGTTTCTTCTACAGTGATCTTAACTTATATATAGCTTACTCTTATTCATTACATCCTTTTTTTATGCTGATAACTGCACATTTTTATTAACTACTATTATACTTGACGTATATTCTCGGCTAGACTCGCATATTTTAAATAGGAATTCCCCAGAAAAAAAGAAGCTTACGACAGTTCGCAGAAGGATTCTTGGGACGGACAACGAAAGGTTTGGGAAAAAGAGAAAGGGAAGACTATGGTTTAAGGGCCTCTCTGACGGTGCTAGCATTGAAGAGACGTAGGGCCTAACACCCTCACAGGTAGCTCTGGTTTGGTATGCCAGTGCTGTATGTTGAACACAACTGCGATTCTGACTTGATGTCTTTCTTTGCTGCTGTTATTTCGTCGCAGTACGCGATTCGAAAGTCTGACAAGGTTGGCGAGTTGTGGGCTAATTTTCGACTTTGAACTTGACTGTAACCCATACTTGTGCTCCCGAGTTCCATGCTCTTTATTCCTCACACTTCCGAAATGCTGCTCGCCCTCGCTTCGTCAATGGCTAATGGATTGCTCAGTGGACAGCACAAGTACTGGTTTGAGTTGCGTCCGAGGCTGAAATTTGTTTATTTTTTTAGTTCGCCGTGTGAGATTGCACCTATCCTCCCCACTATTTGGCTTGTCCAGGTAGATTTGACTGATTCAATTTCAAAGTGTTTTTGCTTTGTTAAACTTTCACAGCTGTCACCAACTGTAATTCACAGTCTCTGACTAGATGTGTTCGGTTAAGGCCGGGATAAAACGTATTCCATAATAGAACGACTGTGAAGCAACAGGATGGCGTTAAAATTGCAAGTGAAGGCATATCATTACTTGTTAAGGATAAATGTTCAAGCTCCATAGTAATGGACAATGACGTACTTCAGCGTCATGGTCACTGTCTCCATTATCAATACCGTTTGGCGACTCAATCAATTCAAAAACCATTCAGTCGGTATTCTAGATCAGTTTGGGTTTCACGTATTTTCTTGTGCTTTTGCCTTTTGCCTCTATTGTTCCAGTTGCGTTCTTGTTCTTGTGCCGATTGTGCCTACTGTGGTCCAGTAGTTCACACTGTCTCAAATTACGTAGTAAGTGTTGCAATTCGAGTTTTATCACCTGTTCTAGAAGAATTTTCATCTTGGAATCGTCCGAAAGAGTGAAATCACCTGAATATAAAATTCTTGAATCACCTGGCCTCTGTTGGGCCTTGCAGTGCTCGAGAATCACAGTGTTCTACCGGCGACTTCATTCTACACAGCTTTCCGTCTCCCGTGCGCTTGGTTCAAAGGTTGGTGATCTTATATGGCTCCCTAAGTAGCGACTGATCCTCCAATTGCCAACTAATGCCAGCATAATTAAATACCACAAGGCTGCGCGTCTTAAATATGTACTCAACAGCGGTAGTGATGATAGTATGAAGACAACTGAAGCGCTCAAGAGACAAAACCCTCTGTCGTGCCGCTCGGACGACTTAAAGGTCGGCCTAGCGTGGCGCGCCCGTAGTCCCGCCGGGAAAGGCACCGTACGCTGCAGAGAGCTAGAGTTGCCACGTGGCAGTGTACTCTAGCCGCTATGCGAGGGCTGCATCATTCATTCGTCGCCGTCGTCATCGTCCCAGCCTCCTGCCCTTCGCCGTCCTCTGGAGCGAATCGACGTCAACGTCATCTCCCCAATCCCCAATGGCTCCCATAGCACCACACTGTTGCCATCTACCAGTGGTGCCATGGCTGCTGAGTTTCTCGCAACTGGAAATATCAGGATGAACGGTCCGCAGCCATGGAAGGGCCTTGAAGCAGCGATGCTAGAAGGAGGTTGGGATGACTTGGATGGCACTGGATGAGAATTGAGCAGGATCGTACTCAGTCCGTAGGTTGAGTGTGGTTTTATGTATATGTGCACTTTTCATATATATTCTCATTGTATTTTTCATATCGTAACGATCATATTTACCCGCATTTAATCCCTTTTTCTTTCCATACGTAGTTTTTCCATAAAACAGTATATTTGATAATGTGTACTTTTCGTACGTGAAGTGCGTTCATATCCATACATATCACAGCCTCCCTGTGAGCACAGGGACGGTTCGTGGGCCATCATAGGACCGTTCGCCTAACGTCCGAGGAAGCTCGCCGCTGGGCTAGCAACCTCTTAGCGTACTGCGGAGGCAGTGCCAGACCGTAAGATCTCGCAGGAGAGACTGGGGCAGCCCCAACCCTACCAGGTTCTTGTGGCAGTTGAATACGAGCATGGCGAGCGGGCAGAAGACCTCGGTCACCTAGTTCACGCCACTGAGATCGCCCTGCCGAACAAATAGCGATGCGGAAGGCTGCGGAGGACAATCGCGACAGCGCGACACCCTTCGTCGTTCTCATGAAATTTCCATCTTGATATTTTGTACACTAGGACATTTATATGATCTTTACATACACTCCAGACGAGTAAATATGAATGGAATAAATTCATGGATTATGAAATGACTCTAGAGCTCGAGTATCTACATATAAATCATTTCGAGGAAGAAGAAATAGGAGGACAAAGATCAAAATCGTTAGGGTTGTCTTATCCTTGGAAAAGCGGTAAGAACACTAGCCTGAAATTCGCAGCTCAGTTCCACACTAATCTCAATACTGAAGGAGATTGTCGGTAGAAAATGACGCCGCAGCCTCAAACAATCGCTCAGAATTCGCTTCGATATGTTTGTAGAGAACCAGCTATCCAACATGATCGGCTGGAGCTTTAATTTATATGCAGAGAGCAGGAACAGGCAGTGAACAGAATTAGGGTACAAGCTGAAGCTCCACCACAATATCGTTTTCCTCCATTGGTTGGTGTAATGAAAGCCTATCGAATATGTATAAGATGATAATAATAGTACGATAGTAATATAGCAATAACAACGTCAAACTCTTGAAACCACTTTTCGTCCTAGTAGCCTCGGTTTTCCTTTGACATTTTCTGACCGTTGAGGCTGTTGCTTTGACAATAATCAGAAAATCATTTCCTGGAAGAAGAAAAAGCGATGGATCGGTTTTCTCACTGATCCCAGTTTGTTATGATTAATAAAATACTTGTTGGCGGAGTTTGAATCTAGAGACTCCTTTGATCATTCGTTCTGGAGTAAGTTGACAAACGAGTCTTTCGGAGTAGGAGTAGTACATCTGCAAAAGTTCAGTAAGCAGCTAAGCACACAGCACACGGATTCCTCATGCTATCTAGTCTTATATAGAACTGTTTAATGCAAAAAATTATGGTGTTCTACAGAGATCAGTTTGCCTTCCATGAAAATATGGCGTCGGTAACAAACACCAATGTGAGTCAAAGGGCATTGTTCTCCTAACAATTGTTAATTCAATAACTAGGAACAAAAATACCAGAAATCAAAAGGATGCAGAACCTGATCTTTCCATTTCCTATCCACTTATGATGTGTAGTCAATGCTTACACGCTGCTTACATTTAATAGAAAGTTGTGGCACATGTCCTCTGACGGGTGCCGATCTAGTTCACAATGAACAACGTTTTGCTTAAAGGTTTGATGTGCATTAATGAATTCAAACTCACCCCAGGCTGAGGTCAATTTGCGGCTTCTATCTTCTATCATCACCACGAAATCAGTGAAAGCATATGTAAAATCAAGAAACTTCAAAGTCCTTAAATCATTCAGCAATTGCTCCCAAAGTCCGTACTTGACAGTTATAAAATTTACACCTTCAACAGATGGTGAAGAGAAGAGACGGGTAGAAAACATTCTAGAACCTCCTACTACTTCGAGCAGATTTCCAAAGTCCTTCGTCTTCTGTTTCCGATCCATGCCCTTCTTTTCACGTAGAGAGCGATGCTTGGCAATACCAACAAAATCATTAGAAAGATCATGGATAACGGATCATGGCTAGAGTCTGTGTCGAAAAGGAAAAGGAAAGACAAGTAATAAAAAGGAAATGGAGGCAGGCGAAGACAATTTGTGAGAAAGAAGATAACAGAATACAAAGACAGAAAAGAGTGAAGTTCTTGGACATAGAAACGAGAAAAGGTCGTCCTAGAGTACATTGTGGGGTTTTTCAGAAGTCTGTCACGGAAGCACCTGATCACAAGGGCTACATATGATGTTGTTAGGGTGAGAAAGAGGCAGAGAAGCTTCCATTTGCTCAGTGTGGTCCTAATTATGCTCTCTACTTAGGCAGAGCTACTCTAAGGATCGACTCATACTGCTCAATTCCTAGCACATGGAGAAAAGACACGAATTCAGTGATTCTGTTCCATTAGTCTTCAGAAACAGGCTAGACAACAACCTGATCAAGCAGCTAAGCTATAAAAACGCATAAGGTTGGCGAGTTATGGACAAAATTATTTGGGCCTCGGACGGGATTCGAACCCGTGCTAGCGCTTTCGGCGCGTAGTGCTTTTTATCCCTTACGTTGCCAGGACTCCGCTTGTCCTCGCCTGTCTTGACTCGAAGCTTTGTAGCATAGTAAAGCGCCCCAGTAGATGCGCCATGAATTCCTTCCAGGTTCAGTGAACATCAGTTCTGCATAGAAGGCGGGCAGTAGATGAAGAGATCGGGGTTTTGCACTTAGAAGTAGAAACACTTCTAAAGATGGAGGACTGCAGAAACTGGTTTCATCGGAGCTGGAACACCCCTAAAGAAGATTTCAGTGCAGCAAGGAATATACGGGTTTCTTTTATCCTCGGCATAATTGTATTACTGAATTTATTGTTGACATGAGCCCTTCACGAGGTTTGTAAATATGCTCTCTTAAGCTGACGTTTCCGCAGAACCGCCTTCAATCAGAATCACTTGGGAGCTACGGCCTCATACAAGTTTGGCCTTCCAGCAGAGAATTTAATAAGGGCATATACCGGGAGACGATCAGTAGGAACGGTTTCTCCTAATCGATTCGCCGCGCGCGGCTGTCGCGGACCATTCCTTCGCCGTTATTGCAGCTCTAGCGTTCGATATACACTCCTTATTCTAGACATGATTCTACTGTTAGTCCATTTGTTCCTGTATTTCTTACCTGCTGCTGCATTCTGATATATTCCTTCGCGCGCGGCGACCCTCTTGCCCCAACGCGGCAACCTCGTCTCTACTGCACCACACCTAGCCATACCCAAGCTGACACTGGTCGGTTGGTACCACCGCTTGCTGGGTGGATTATAAGAATCCACAAAGTTTCTAAAAGTGGTTCTCCTTCGATCACCTGCGTGCTTTGGGGGTATCGAACTTCAGTAGGTTGGTGGAGACGTTTGATATTCACATATTCACAGATTGTTATGATCCTTTCAGGCTCTGAAGAAGGCGATTCCGCCGAAACGTCAGCCTAATAAAGCGTATTTAC
The DNA here is from genome assembly GCA_900617895.1 of Haemonchus placei. Taxonomy (NCBI): domain Eukaryota; kingdom Metazoa; phylum Nematoda; class Chromadorea; order Rhabditida; family Trichostrongylidae; genus Haemonchus; species Haemonchus placei. The sequence goes on from UZAF01017541.1 coordinate 35,915, forward strand.
AAACCTCGTAAAGAGTTCAAGACAATGAAATACTCATGGAAGAAATTCCTGAAGTTGATTCAAGGCTCAGAATCGGCAAGGGAATTGAAGAACACGAGAATTCGGAACAGTTTTTATCACTATTCTCGTACTATTATTCACATTGCCCTCTCGTCACTACCATCACGTCCTGTTGCCCTTACCATATTTCCTTCGAAGGCATCGCTAAACCAACCATAGGCTGTACTTTTAGAACCATCACCTCCATGACTTTACGGAACGCGTTTGTACTCCACGAAAGGGAAAGATTTCCCAACCGAATGTGGAATCCTAAAACGGTTCTTCATGGTGTCGTTCCAAAGTGACGTGGTTGTGAAAGAAGCCATTCGCTCAGCGCCTCTGATGTGACATCTGAACAAACAATTCGTGTACGGCTTTATAAGCCAACAATAAATCCCTGCGGAAACCGCAAGTGAAATCATGCATTGTGAGTTTTTCGCTTTTTTGAATTATTTCGAAATTCGTTCTGGCTAAAGTTCTTGTAAACTTGCTTTCATTTAATGACTACGTTTCTGTCTATATAATTCTTCATAGGCATTTAATATGAACACCCAGTTTCGTCTACATATCCCAGCTGTTGCCAGTCTATATAGAGCAACTAAATATAGCAGTTTTGTAACTAAATATAGCAGTTTTGTATGCAGTTGCAGATAAAAATCACCTGCAGATTAAGCACATTCCGATAATCCCTCTTGCAAACAAATCCATAGCTTTCTTTCAGTTATCTTTCCTTCACTTGCTGCTTTATTTTTGCCATGCCTGGGTTCTGCTCCAGCTCTCATCAATGACAACGCCTTGTTGCGACATAAAAGGCAGACGTACTACCTTTGTGGTGTCTATCCGAACCAGTACTATTCTCTCACAGGTAGGTCCTCTTGAAATAATCAGTCAAGTGAAGATCCCACGTTGCTAATAATAAGTAAATGTGGCGAGGCTGCCGATGTCATCAAGTTAATATATAATAGATCACAAAGTTGTGAGAAGGTAGGCTAGTACCAGTGGGTGGGTTCATTTATAGGCACCGTCCTACATCTCATAGGTTAGACACCCTACTGACATCTGAGCACTTCACCTCTCAGCTTCATGTTTTTTCAAATCAAATGAATTGCAATAGGGAATATCAGGGATCCCAGATATCAAAACTTTTCATTGGATTCTATAACTAGCCAGCTGACTTGTGACGCTATACCCCTTCAGAACATTCCAGTATTCCCTTTCCATCCACTTCTGTATCTCGATCTCTTTATGGTGTAATTACTTGGCACAGAATCAATAAAAATACAGTTCATTTCGGGATAATCAATAGCAAGCAGCTGCAACGATTCGGGAGACCCGTACGACCCTTTCATATAGTATGTAGATGCTGTCTGCAACGGTTTCATGAAAGAACGAAATTGGGTGATTCAAGCCCCCAATTTTCGAGGTGAAGAGGATTTAAGTCCTCACCCTTTTCCTCAACCTAAACTGATGGAATTAATGAATTCGCCCCTGGTGGGAGGGGTGGTTTAGTGCAGCTTCCTTCAATTGGATCACCGCCCTTTGAAATTCTACAGGTTAGTAATGCCTTCAACCTAACCAGTGCCTTCGAGACCACAGATACACTTGTCATTCTGATACGATCAATTACGGCTATAGAGTCTCCTCATTTCTTCGAACGCCAAGGTTTTCTAGCGGAAGCAGTTTTTCAATTCGCTAACAAAGCTTTCCCTATAGCAATTGTACAGCTGCACAAACGGGAACCGTTTATTGTCTCTCACAAAAGGATCGCATTCAATGTGAAATGCAGCTTTTGCGTGAGCAACAATAGGTTTCACAGATGGCTTTCTCTTCTGTTTAAACCATTTCATGCCACTAGTTAAGAGCATAAATAGCCTCATGAATTGCGACGCTCAACCAGAAAAGCGTCTCGCAGAAAAGTTTTTTTTGAGTATCTCTAGAGGCATTTGAGAATTTGATCTGTGATCTGGTCAACACACAAATAAATCCATGGCATAAAGTTGGAAATGTAAGCTTGGGAACAAGCTGGGCAAACACTATCGGATATTGGAAGACTAGATCTTCTTTACACGTTTTTGCCATCAAAAAAAAATTTGCCTCAACAGGACAGAGCAATTTATAGCGCTTTTGGGTTCTCCCACCCCTTTCTCTCCCCATTTCATCTAGAGAATCATCGGTTGTTCTCTTGCTGTGAGGCTTCTGTATTGCATGTAGACTTCGCACTGTGGTTCTTCTGTGAACAGCGGCCGAACAGTGCCTTCTGGAGATTGCTGAAATGGACTGTCAATTACTAGTTTGTCTGCCATATATGACTTGGCTTGAAGGTTGATAGAGATGCGTACAGCTCTACACAGCCGAGTATTTCTGTAGCGGCTTACTTCTAGAAGGCATGTCTTTGGCGCCAGAGAAGTTCGAAGGCTACTTGACTATGAGGTGTTGTCACTGGAGACAACATGGGAATTCTATGGAAACGAAACGCTCCTATCGTTAACCAATACAGATAGGCTGTGTGGCCTGCACATGGGTCAAGCTGTAACAATCTGTGTTCATTCCCTGGTGGAATACTCACGAATCGAAGATTTTCAGACCTGAGTAACGTCCAATTACTCTTATTATTTCAGCATGCCAGCCACAAAATGTATGCCCCAATGGTGGCCGTTATTTGAATGTTGGTTGCGTATTCTCTGCTCAATGTACTCCATTTTATAAGTGAGGAAAGCTTTTTTGATAAACTTGATGCTCCCGTCTCGAAAAAAATCTTTCAATTCATTTAAAAACGAATGAGGTCCATTGAAGACGATTTCCAATTCAATTGTCATTTTTTAGTGGTGTATCTACATGCTATAATGGATGTTGCTGTACAGTACCTAGTCCTACTCCACCACCACCATCGACAAGCCGATTTGGTGAGTATATACAGCTGAGATCAGCAGGACTACATCTTTGAAGTGGGACTCGGATCCCATTAAGATCGAAACTGCTTTGCACCCTAGTAGCGTCCGTAGCGAGGCCGTCATCTTGTCAGTGAGACCATTTCATCAATTGAAATGAGGTAATGGGAGGGGAGCTTGTTTCTGATTATTAATTAGAAGGTATGACCAAAATCTCAAGCTGAAATAAAGCTCAATATGAAAAGTCGCGGCGTCAACTAGCCAGAAAACCCACTCTGTATAAGCTGGGAGATTCGAAGCTATGACTGCTAGGTGCATCCACAAAGCCACTTTTGCCTCACATGTTTTCGAACAGCTTTTCAAATTCCATTGAAATGTAGGTTTTCTTTTAGAATTCCATAAAATTAATCAATTCTTCCCTAGTAGGTGATGCGAATCTGTCCTACTTCTGCAGAAAATGATTACTTATAGGATACTGCCCATCTGGGCAGCTCTCGGAAGTACGATGCAGTGGTCGATCACAATGTCAGGCTGGACAGACATGCATGACCGGCCTCTGCTGTACAACCACTGGAAATGAGTGGAATGGTGAGCCCATGGTCCATCTGAGAGTCCCTTCACTTGTAATCATCAGAGTCTTCGACGGCCTTTATGAGATTGGATTCAGAAGCATGTGGCGGTATGACTGCTTTCGGCTCCTGTAATAATGGCGCCTGCTCGTATGGTGTATGCACTGCTTCGAACTACTGTTGCGAATGTCCTGTAGGAAGGAGTAGTGGACGGTGTAACACAAGTGTAAGTAATGATCATTTCATAATTATATATTGAACTCTGTTGCGTACCATTCTTTATGGTCATGTAGTCAAAGCTATTCGAACATATTTACCTCTTTTTATTCAAACAAAATTAATCAGTAGGGAAGGCGCTTTTCAGGTTTCAACTTGCATTTTGAAAAGATTACTACTCCAATTCAGTAGTTTCCTAGCCGTTCCACCCAACTTTTCGAACATTCCGCTGTGAAGGTGATAACTAGCAACACACCTTTTTGGTCTTTTACTAGCTTATGTTGAGAGTCATCTTGCCATTCTAGGAAAATCGCATGCCAAGGTGTTCCCCCTCTCTGAAAGGCCTGGATAGACTACCTTCCAAACCCTCGGAATAGCATTATAAAGAAGAGAACTGAACTGTACCCGTACTTGCACGAATTGAAAAGTTTTGATTGAGAAAAAAGCTCTTTAAATTTAGTCACCATGAGAAGGAATAATTATAAAGCAGAGCTCATTGACAAGCTTCAAATTCACAGCGCAAAAGGGGAATATTAGAGAATGACCATTTCCTATACGGTACTCATCTTAGGGGTATGTAGCTGAAGGGTCAGAACCAAACAAGAGAAAATTTTTGCAGTGAAATAGGGCGGTGTTTAGCAGATCTCCAACTGAGTCCTTTCCTGATTGAGAGTGGCTTCGTGAAGAAAATGTTTATTTCATTCAAAAACTACTTGGAATATCTACTACTGGAAGATGAAGTCTTATTAGATCTCAGAATGATTTTTTCTACGACTTACAACCAATAATCACACTTTTCCTTCTCGACTGAATTCCTATTTCAGGGAACCTGCCCGTACGGTTACACGTGTCAGCCGAATGGATTCTGTTGTCCTCAGTGTCCGAATAATGCGATGCCGTTTGGAGCATGCCGAAACGGAATCTGTGGGGGAGGCAGAACGTGTCGCGCTGGCAACATTTGCTGTTGATCGATAATCGATCTATCTGAAGACGAACGTGCGTCGTGCAAGAAGCAATGACTGTCTGTCAATAATCGATCTATATTTCGAAAAAAGAATCTTTCTTATTCAAAATGTATAAACCTGCTTGACTCTTACGAAAAGCACTCAAACTATTTTCCAACAAAACCGTTTTTTCTGACACTTAAAGTAGAATTGGACCTTTTTGGCTTTTTCAAGAGGTTGCCTGAGCATCGCGGGATTGGACCACTTCGGCTTCGAGTGGGTATGCTATGTGGTGTACAGTTGGCTTAGTCAAGAATTGGAGGCCTCGTTTGGGAAATACTTCAAGTGGATAACTATCTAAAGAAGAGTGAAAGCGATTTCAAGCCTGCAGGTAGTGTTGCAAAGCGAATTTCCGGCGTTTGATGCTCCTAACGACTTCAGACAGCTTCTCAACGGAATTGAATCAAGATCTGATCCAAGAGTGGGAATCACATTCGTCTGTTTTCACTTGAAGTCTCACGAAGCCTCGAATGCCACTCTTAGGCAACCCATTCCACCACCACGAGACAAATTAATTTTTAAAAAAAAGGATTGAAATTGGACTGTTTATAGGCGCTGTAGGAATTGCTCGTTGAACGATTCTTTTTCAGTCGTTTCAGGCGGAAGTGTTACATCTCAAATTCAGTAGGGATAGCTCGAAAACAGCAGTTTCGTATTCCCCTTAATTGCCTTTATTCAAAGAAGTTTGGCTAGTTTTCCTGTGAATGTAGGCGTTTCCACTTCACACATATGTGGTTGTTTATGATAACATTCTGTAAAAGATGTATGTATAACATGACATCTGGAGGTAAACATCACCTACGAATGCCTTTTCTATCTCCGTAGGCTTTGGGATCCTGATTCTCCGTGAAGAGCTGAGCCTTCTTATTCTGCAGAATCTGAATTTGTGAATTCGAGATATTCGAAGATTCCTAATGAACAGGTTCATATTGGTGGGAGCCTGTTGACGTTCTGTGGACCCAATATTGTCTAAAATACCACTCAAATTACGGATGGATCAATAGAAACAAATTTTACAGCAGTTTCTTGATAGACTGACTGACAGCTAACGCTTTCTTCTTTAAACGCTACACATTGCATATTAATATCACTGCCATGAGCTCTGCTTCCAAGCTTTCCTCGCTGACCCTCTTCTATTCGTTTGTCCCCTCCTTTGTGAAGGGTCGCTGGAGGGCTCTTCATTGAATGTTACTGTAACCTTTGAACGTGCTCAAACATCCCTCACCGAAGCCTTTGATGGTTTCCTCTGTTTTGATTTTGTGTCAGAGAAATGTGTAATCTATTATAGCTCGAACTCTCTAGGTGTGAGTAGATATATTCTTAATGGTATGGGGGTTTCGTGATGGCAGGCTGCAGAGATACCCTGGGGACAGAAGTCTTGTTTGTGGGAAAAAAGTTTTGCTGTGAAGCTCATCAGACATCACACGAGATCCTGGCTCCAATTAAAAAAGTCGCAGTCATTTCAGCTATGTCCGAGGAGACACCACTCCCCGAGAAGTAATTTTGTTCCCAAAGCATTGTTTCATTGCACGTACAGCTACTTTTTCAGTGTAGCATTTGTGAAGAGTCATTCAACCTCTATAGCAGAGTTTCTAGTCGTAAAATAAAATTGCCTGAGGGAATGTTTATGTTCCACTTCATGCAATGCTAACTCTTCTCAAACTCGTGTTACTCTAGTACTAATATTGATCCGCGCTATCACGCATCCGTATAATTAATGTCTATGGTTTTTAAATATTTTTGCAAATTCTATGGGAGTTATTTGAATTTTAATGCAATTCGTAGCTAATGTGGTGTGTAAGCTGGCTTTTTCTTCTGTTTTTAGCATTTTTACTACTTTTTGTACTGCAATAACCAACTTAGCGCCCACTCGTTTACTCAGTTCGAGCACAAGATTGTTCTGGTAATAAGTATTTCCCAGAAGTTCGCTATTCAACTTTTTATCACTCTCCCGCTAGAGCGTAGATGAAACCCCTTCTCTCTCGTGAACAAGCTTTGGGCAACTTTGGCAGACAGACATTTTGGCATGCTCTGATTTTGGCAAGTATCTTCAATTTATGCAACCCAGCTACTGTCATCCATCACTAGCCAGTCATCAAGTAATTTTTGTGCGGAAGTAGAGTTATTTTGGTAATGCTGACTTGACGTATCCATCCCATTTCGTATAGTTTGTGTGGAACCCATGCCAATTGAATTTTACGGATTCTATTATAGGTGGGTTGTCGTGGACATGTAATGAAGGTCGTTTTGGTGCCCACGAAATTGCAGCAAATTCTTGATAACTAGTAATTATTTCTGAAAGCAGGACAACGCATGAGTCACCACCCTGGAAAACAGAGGCGTCTGCTAAACTTTCCGGCGTTCTTGTTAGGTGGGATCGTTGAGGCAGGAAGTGAATAGCCTAATGGGCACCAATATGTTAGATAATTTCAAAGTACAGCTGGGATCCTACTATTTTCTGTCCCCACACAATGTACTGGAAAGGTAGCTACTATATGTCTGGATGAAATATATACAGGCCGTTGTAATTTACACTCTTTCCTCTACTGGAGGCCGAAGTCTTTGACCAGTTGACAAGACTACCAGTGATAATTGATGTCACAGCTCAAGCGCTAGCCATCTCAGAAAAGCAAACGAATAATGGAATCAGAGTCTGCAGGCCTTCATGGCCAAGCCATCATAACCATGCCGCGAACCGGAGCGGCAAGTTTACTAACGTTCTCTCTATTGATACCTTGTAAAAAGTTCGAGACAAAGGTCAAAACTCTGAAGTTCAGGCTGTTTAGCCAAGAAATTTTTTCCATGCAGCCCTGCGTACTTCTAGGAGAAATTCGCGAGATCTTTATCATGAGGGAGTAACAGAAACGACGCTTCGCCCTCGTTGCTAAGCATTCGTCATCTTTTTTCATTGAGTCCATTATATTGCTGCAACTTTTTTTTCTCTTCTTACAAAGAAAGTTAGCTGTCAAGGTTATGGTGGCTCTGCTCTCGGGGATGACTTCATTTGAGGATTGGGATGAACCAGCTTTCGTCTGAATGACTTTTTTCCCAAAAATTTAAATACTATGAGAAGAACGTAATTATGAAGATGAGAACTAACAAATACGTCAGCTTTCTCGTTTTACTCTGTGTTGTGTTAACTTATTGACGTAATAACTGTGAATATTAGCAGTTTGGTTATAAATGAGACCAACCTCGAGAGAAACCTTCTAAAACGTCCCTCATGACCTTTTAACCTATTTTATTCTATTTTCGTCTGATACCATTCTTCAAGTATTGTGGATTTCATGGCCGTGTAGTGTAGTTCTTCTCTCTAGGTTGTGATTATAGTCATGGGATCAAATCCCACGTCGATACCCTACTGCAATCAGGCTTCCCCATGGACTACCTCAAATGACTCCATACTCGTCCACGAGTATGAACGCACTAGGACTGTCTATTCTTCGACTTATATTCCGCAGTCAGAAGGGATTCGCTTAAGAGGGTAAATACTCATTTCGCTGTTGCTACCACATCGAGAGTATGCTCTATTTCTATCAGAGTTTTGAGACCAAAGGAAGTGTAACGACAAATAACGAGGCTGCTCAGAAATTCACATTAGCCGATCCTCCGAAAATGTGAATGGGATTTGTTTACAGCAGATTCGTCTGGAAAAAGTGGATTGTTGGCTCTTTACCCCTACATTACTGCAGTTCTTTCATAAGTCTAATACTCATGCGAACATGTGCAGTTATGATTGGGATATCATATTCAACAAAGAATGATTTCCGGACCATAGCAACTATTCTGTTCTCGGTATTTTTTTGCACTCTTCGAGAAAAGTCTTCTTTAATTTTTCTCCTCCAGGAACAGACAGGAGCAAAGCATAGGCAACATGGCCTAAAAGGTCTTTGCTATATTTTCTGTGGAATTCTGAGGCACAATACTGACAAATGATCCAATTTTACCTATCATCTCCGTCGGGAATTAGCTGTCATGGGACTTTTTGCTCGATTTAGTGTCGACTCCTCCTCCGAAAATCCTCTGGAATTTGTGCTTTAAACCGAAAACACCTATCTCAGACATGTTCCTGCATTTTTTCCTCTGCCATAAAATGGGTTTAAGGGCATATTCCACGATGAACATATATTAGGTTGAGTCATAAGTCCTCAGGCAAAATGATAGCGATGAGTTCTAGATATCATAACTCGGGAAAGAGGAGACGAAAGTGAACGCGCGTGGCATTGTTAGATAGAGTATGAAAAGCTCTCCAAACTACATGCTAACGATCACACCTAATTGTTTCCTTTCTTGCAACCATGCCCTATGATTTCAAGCCGTCGCATCTCAACCTCCGCAACACCATCCTATTTCTTTTTTTTATCTAGCCATTGAACCCGCGGAGATCGATAGACGTATTAAGGAAGTTTACAAGAAGGGTGCCCCTGCTAGATACACAATTTACAAGTGGCACATGAAGACACTCAATGGAATTGGATTTGGTTGTGCTGCGGAGCCAGGTGGGAGCCGATCCGTATCAAACTACTCGTGAACTGGCAGTCAACCCGAGGGAGTCAGTTCACAATTATTCGTGGATTGAAGTCAGTCGGCAAGGTGCGAAAGCTCGGTCTATGGCTGCCTTATGCTTTGAAGCAGTATGACATGGAGTTTCGCGTTGACATGGCACTTTCTCTCCTCACGCT
>UZAF01017542.1:33846-45292 GCA_900617895.1 Haemonchus placei
CTGGCGAAGAGTTGGCCTGCCTTAGCAGACCCCGCGATCAAGCTTCTCAGTAAGTCAAGAATAACAACGAGGAGGAGGATCCGTGGCAGGAGCTGCGCCGAACAGAACAAGAAAGTCATGAGAAGAAACTACTAGAAGCTGGTTCCAGGTCCCGAAGAACCAATTCAACAAATGTGATGGTAAGCAGAGCTGTTGTAGTCATTTTGCGGAGGAGACTCAAGATGTATTCCAAGGTGGCGCTCTTCTGTATTGAAGAGATTCAGCAAATTGAGAGGCAGAAGAAAGGTAGGCCAGCGACGCGGAAAGACAAAGAGTGAGGGAATGAACGCTTCGAACTAGAAGCTCAATGATCGAGAAGGTAACAAGATTGTTTTTTTTTTGGCTGGCCAAGGGCTGCCGACTATGAATATCGGCGTAATGAGCACTGTAAAACATAGCGACGTTGCAATTCTGAGGAAGCCTGGTGATGTCAGGCGCAAGGGAAAAGAATACCTCGGAGAGCATCTAAACTGGTAGTTCTACCAGCCCCATTTCGAGGCCACGGCTGGCTTCATTGCACTCTAGATCGAAGATGAGGTTCCTCGAGCAATATTAAATATGAGGGCCACGGAAGCGACTTTCAATCAAGGCATGGAAGACGTTTGTAGAGTACGGACTAGGTGTCTCACCCGATTTCTAACCACAGAAGGAAGAACCCCAGATGGCTTTAGTAGCAGTGCTATCAATCGCATGAGCAAAAAGAAGGGAGAAGGATAAAGTGCTTCAATTTTTGTAGAAACAGGCTGGCATTCCACCGTGCGAGTACTTAGACGGCTGAAGATTGGGAGAACTTGTCCCGATCTCACAGGAGCAGTTAAGCCTGTTAAGTGTTCATCTTCAGGTAAATAAAATAAGAAGAAGTACTGAGTAAATCGTAGACTCTGCTACCCACCTTTCCTCAATCTGGAGAAGGCTTTTAGGCGCCTCACGCGAAAAGCTCTCAGGGAAGCGCTCTAAGGACGGTAGGTTCTGGTACACCTCATCCTCCAGATTAAGGAAATGTTTGATAGCTTCAAAAGGGACATGTGCAACCCTCACGGTTTAATAAGGTCGACAGTCGCATGAGGTACATTAAGGATCGGCTCTGAGCCCATTTCTCTTTCTGCTTACAATGAATGCCATCACAGAAAGACTCTCGGTTTTACTACTGGAGGCTATCCTTTACGCTGATGACATCGCTCTGATTTTGGAGAGTAGAGAAACTTCAGACAAGCGGTAGAAACGGCAGATAAATCTGGCGGAGAAGGGGCTTTAATTAAAAAACCAAGACCAGTAGCTTGCTCGTGTTCGTGGAGTGGTCAGAGCTAAGAGTGCAGGACTTCCCTTCCCCAAGAGGCAACCTAGTGTCCATAACGTTGCTATGATTTCGAATAGAGGGGCTGATCAACGCCGAAGACCTTTTTTATGCTTTTCTTTGCAATTGCAACATTTTTGTGCCCTAAGAGGTTTTCCATGAAGCGGCCCTGCGCAATCAGTTTTTTTTCCGAAATTCAACGCTACTCGAGATGTTTTACACGCTACTCACCAGGCGTCTAATCTCTAGCAGAAGTGACGACGTATAAATCGGATCCTCAACGATTAATGACCAACGTTCTACGGGTCGAACTGGGAGAAAGACTATTAGAGAGGCTTGCAAAACACTCTGAGCTGCGTTTAGATCCCCGAAGAAGTCGATTGCGTCGAAACGTTAGGCTACTATTATGCATTAATAAACAGTTCCATTTTTAGATCTCACCTAGTACAAGAATACAACAATAGCAAACAATAAGGGATATATTCCAGTCTGCCATGAATTTCGCGACACCCTTGTTCTGTCCTCAGTGGGGGTGCAACAAATTGGCAATTCGCTTTCCGCGCTCACCAAACACCAACTGCAATTTCAATACGACATATCACAAGCGTTCAACTATGTCTGTAAAACTACTAACACCCAACATTTCCTCACTTAAATGCATGCCACTTGGGGCTCGTCGTGATTCTCATTCTGTTATTTTCAACTACCCATCCCTTATAGGCTGCATGCTGTACTTGCATCGTAAGCTGTTTCATTCTGTTCAGTAAGCAGAAAGCACCAAGCAGGATGTAGTAGCATCGGAAGAAGCTCATCACTGCTTAAAGAAGTTTTATTTGACTTAGTACTTTTATTTCGTGAACGGTCGGGTGGTAGTCACCAACTCCACTGTTTACCTTGAGCCTTTGATCGGGGAACCATCTTAAGGCGTTGTAACAGAATTTGGTTTTTTAGCATTATGCCACCATTTCCGTCTCTCTGGTTTCATTGCTCGAGAACTATTTTCGTGAACAATTTTGTGGGCTCCATCATTGATTCAGGGTCAGCGTAGGGTAGCGCTAAAATGAGCACTGCGATCCAGTAACTTTTTCTACCACCTCTTCTGAACTCGATAATCAAGCCCCTGCCGATCCCGATGAGTGCGTCAGTCGCTATCACCCTAAGAATGGCCTGTACCCTCCGTGATCGCAAACAGGCTCAAGTTATTCGCGAGATGTGTCAGGAATCCACGAAAGGGCTGAAAGACATAAGACATAGAATTTTGTTTTGGAGCGGCAATCCTCTAACACTTTTGATGATACTTCTCGGTGTGTTGATTTTGCTACTGTACCTTCTACCAGCCCTTCTCATCCCTGCGATCATACTGTTTCCTTCGAAGGGAACCCCGCGGCCGTAGCTCCAGCTGGCGAAGGTCAGCCAAAGCTTGTTATCTATGAATTTCTCTATTAATTCCTTAACATTACTAGCCCACTGTTTAGATAAAATTCGAAATGATAATCGTCCTCGGCTATTGGATATTTTATTTTCTTCTCATTTCATTGCTGGGCAGTCTCTTCGGAGTGCTTCGGATTGCATATGTAGAGCTCAAGGTATTTAGGATTCTCGATTTTTCCTACAATCTTCGCTACTTGAAGAGGAACATGCTGCGTGCTGCGCTTGCAATTTAGTCAATTTCGCAGCACCGGATGAGTAGTGGTTCACGATTATTGTCTGCAACGATAATCGAAATCTAACATTTTCAGCTATTGCAAAATCTAGCGAATCGATAAGTTAGCAAACTAAGAGACTTTCGCCCTTTTTCAAAACTGAAATATCTGTTTTGCATGCCAATACTGGACCTTCGACATAGCACTCCCAGGTGGGAGTTTCACAAACTATAAAAATTCAAGGATGTGGTCGAAGGAACAAAATGGGTGGTTCCGTGGCACTTACTAATCACGAATTTTATTCTAAGGAGCCCTTTTAACAATCGATTTTTACTTTGATGGTGGTAAATTGAGATTAATTACAAGATCCGTTCCTCTCAAACAGAGAAGTTAAAGAAGAAGGCGAGGGAAAAGGTGGAGGCCTCAGCTAAATTCGTGCCCTTCGAAGCTAGCTACATCAAAACGTTCTAGAGTTCCGTATAACAGCGATTACAAGTCAAATTTTATGGTGTCTATCGTGGCCACCATAGCGAGCCGATCAGAAATCCACGCCTCTGTTCAAAAATGTTTTGAGAAAAGGCAACAAGGTTATTAGAAGCTGCACAGGCAGAAAAGGAAACCATCCATGACAGATCGGAGCGGTATGAAAGCGGATGGAGCTCAAATTCAAGATAGGAGGTCTACTCAAAATCACTTCTAATTGAGCACTTTACCTTTTTTCTCCCTGTTCGCTTCTATAAAAAAGTGGAGCATTCTAACCCTCAATATAGCTGGTAGAGTGGGAAGTAGCACCCTTGATATCTGTCGATGTCGATCGATCTATTCCAAATATAAACAAACAACACAACGCGGTAGAACACACAACAAATATCACTTTGTTGTGTCCATCGCGTATTTGGAGCTGACGTCTATCAGTGCGGAGCGTTCATGCTAAGAAGAAATGAAATAAGTATGAAGGACTTACCCTGGACTCCTTCAGAGCGAAGTGTCGCTACATACCGTGTTAGGTACCTATCATTGCAGGCACCACGGGTATGCCGTTTCTTCCGCTCCCTTTTCGGAAATTACACATCTCATCTCATCGACACAATCTTATTGGCCAGAACTTTCAAAAAACTTGAACTTGAAATATAATCCAGCATTTATATTGATTAAACACTGATTTAATCCATTTAATACATTACGTCGAACCATTTAAGCATGCTGGCAATCTGTCTAACATGATTTCAGCAACGATAGAATGCGCTCTGTAGAAGTTGTAGATGCCTTTCTTTAACGCACACCTGAATGGCAGCACGGTATTTTGCCAGATGACTCGACGGAAACGTCTTTCCTCTCCTGATCAAACGACTGATCTAATCATAAATCATTGAAACTCAGGCGCAAACCGTTGTTGTTACTTCGATTCCATTATGGCTGTTGATAAGATGTCCCACAGCAGACTTGTTTAGAACCTGGCAGCGGTTGGGATGCACTCAAAAACTGTAAGCAAGGATTGCTGGAGCGTTTCCATCACTCTCTCGAACTTCTGCTAGTGTCCCCTACCAAAACGCCCTGCCTGGTTCTTTGTGGTTCGCTCTGATATTTTTTACCTGAAAGTATTTTTTAACTAGACTGCTCTTGTACAACGTATGTAGAAAGCATTGAGCTGCAATAAATGTCGGAAATTATGACGGTGGTGTGACCCTTTACAAAAAGGTAGAACATGAGGGCAGTTGGTCTAACGAGTGAGAACTTTCGCTCTCTTCCAAGGAATTAGGTTTCTCGTGTATCAGCGTCTAAACGATGCATTGTCCATTTACACTATCAGAGGCAATCAACTCAAGCTCGCCAATCATCGGATTGCTTCAAATTTTCCCAGTTTATGCGAGCCTCCCACTTACTTCTTCTAATAGATGGAAAATGTTGTACGATGGCCAATCCAAAAACTATTTTTAGACTCTCTGCACAAAATATGGAATACACTACTTTAAGTATCCCAAAATTACTTGCACCTCGTCCTAGAGAACGGAATGATTCCTCTAAATGCTAGAAGGGCTTCGCTCCGACGAGAATGACGAAGCCTACTCCCAAGCCTGCCCTATGATGCAGTAGCCTTACCTATCCTACTTACTATAAAGTGCTTCGTCTGTCGTCTGCCGTTCTGTTTGTCTGTCTGTCTGTCGTATGTCTGTCACAAAATTCCTTAGCTCCTTTAGATCTTCCTAGAGAGACCGGGTCAAGCGTATGATGAATGGGCCATGTCCCGAGAAGTACAAAGCACACATCAGCTTGGCGAAGCCCCGCCCACAGGGGGCGTGGCGTGCATCTAAATGAGCTGTAATGAGGACCATGATTTCAAATTCACTCCCAAGACGACTTCAAAACCGGGGTGTAAAGGTGGCTAGAGGCATGCATTGGTAAGTTAGCGAACTAGGGAGACCCACCCCAATGAGCGCACCGTTCTCCGAAAATGCAATGCTTTATGAAAACATTTTGGAAAATCATAACTCCTGTCCGTGGACCTAGAAAGTTCAAAGTTGAAAGGAGTAGAGGCGGCGGGATGGAAACACTTACGGTGAAGGGCAGGACCAGACCCCACAGGAGGCGAGGTTTGAGCGGAAACTCATAAATCCGATAAAGGTCTATAATGAAAATCAGCTCTGTGGCTCATAACCAGAGTCCCTAGCGCACGCGATAGCGTGCGTGGCCGCCTGGTTATTCTTTACAAGGCGAAGATGGAAGTAAAAATTAATGTGGTCTACCATAGTCGGTTAGTTAAGCAGAAAGATTAAGCGGGAGTTGGTCAGTGCTATTAAGATTCCTACGGGCAGAACTGATTTGGTTCTGCAGAGTTCTTCTCTCAGGACCGAGGTCTGTGAAATTCATTTCACAAGGGGACGACTCGCTCAAAGGTTGATCACTGAATCCATCGAAATGCTTGATCAAGACATTGCCACTCTGCCGCTACACGATTTCGGGAGATTGACGCCGTTCAACCTTAATTGGGAAATTGTGGATTTCGTCTCAAAAATTTTGTATTTTTTTCATATTCATGTTTGCTCTATTCGGCGAACTATTTCGTTTTATTTTTTTATCTTTTGAATCTATTCGTTGTAATCCTTTTACATGTTAGGAATCGCCCTTGTCACTGATTTATCTCGGGGTTCTGTTTGAGTTTGTTGTGACCTTTTGTTGTTCATCAATTCCGCGCAAACGACGTCTGCGCGCCAGTTAGTAGTTAAAGTATATGAATAAACAATTCAATAACACAATATGGAGCTAGCGTCATAAAATGTTGATGAATATTGAGATAATCACCCTCATTGACCAAAAAATCTACTGTATTTTTATCCATTAAGGGCTATGGTGATAAGTTGGAAGGCCTAAAGGATTGGATATGGCTTCCGGATACTCGATGGGATTCGCTCACGTTTTAACACTGCTGTTCATCCTGCTTCGACGTACATACGTCTCCAAAACTTGGGATCACTAAAGCAGGACGAACATGCGGTCAGCGTCATTCAACGTGATGTGGGAAGAACGATGCTCGGAAGTTCTCTACTCGCGCAAGTGCAGAAGAGAATCTGGAGTTTCAAGCTTCATTTACAAACAATTACCGAAGACGCTTTTGCTCACCCTAAGAAAAACAACGGGACGATCGGTAGTACATCTGATCGTTGCGCCTAAGCGGCTTCGGTTGTCGAATCGTGCGTCTGTTGAATCAGAAAATTTTCTAGCCATGGGATTCTTCCGAATCACAGAAATAACAGGTCTATATAATGCTAACTAACTTCTTGAGAATGGCCCCTCTGCCTTTATTTACGCATCATACTCATGGCTTAAGTTCACATAAAAAGCCAGACTTCCGAAATTGGGGCTGGTGCTAGATTCAGGTTGACAGGCCGGCTGACGAAGGGCTTGTGTGTCATTGTACAAGCATCAGGAATGGCAGAACGTTTTGAGGGAGGATTGGCTCCAAACGTGGGAAGGACCAGGCTCTTCAGGTTGGAGTAGTGCGCAGAGTCAGCCAAAGATCACTATGGGGAATTCCTTGATAGAGTGCAGGATACCCACATCTTGAAAGTGGCTGGCTGCAAGTAGTGTGGACGGGGCTATGATGGCTTAGATAAATACTACGTGGATGGAAGGAAGGGAGTCTACTGGTGTTCTCTCCAACCGAGAGTGCTCGGATGCTTATTGAGAAGGTGTACCAGATTGCAGTGAGACCCTACGATGGGCCTTTCACGGCAGCGCATGCTAGCTCGTAGGTAAAATCATGAAATACATTTTTGCTCAACAAAAATGACTATGGTGAGATGGATCTGTGGTTAGTCGGCTAGATCAGAAACGAAGGTTTCAGGTTGGGGTATTTATATTGTGGAAGAATCTTCAACTTGAATAAAGCATCCTTTCATCGACTAGTTTGCTGTCCTTTCGTTGCTCGTATATAAGGTGAAGGCTTCTTTACAGAATTGGCGCAATTATTCATACAGGAACTTTAATTGTTTTCGTCCAGATGAGCCAGAAGGGATATCAAAGTTAGTTAATTCAGACATGGCTGCGGCTGGCTACTTCAGTAAATCTTTACTACTTCGAACCACTTTGATCTACACAACTCTAACATTTATACTTCTATTTGAAGTTCCGACAACACTCGCCTGTGCAGCGCTTCCTTACGGTAAAGGTAATTCTTTCCATTCTCCCTTCAGAAATATATTTGCTTAAATTTCACGAATATTCCACAAACATTTGAAAGAGAGTATGTTGAGGAACGGTGAAAAAAACTCGCTCAAGGGCCGTGCACGGGGATCCATCATGAACTGTTAAGTGTAACAGTGTCTACGTGAGGAGACATGCTGCTCATTTTTTGTCAGCCTTCCCACCTGGATGTTACAAAGCAGGGTCTGAGCAAACTAACTTCTGTACAGAAGCTATTTTCGCGTGTTTTTTAAGTGTGAGAACGCTGGTCAACAAATTATAAGTTTACTATAATAAAAATATAGTACAGAGGAAGGTACAAATATATAATGAATGCAGAGTATTAGTAATCAACTATAGGCTGCGTGGTCACACTTGGTCGTAGTTTGTCATGGAATTCGTTCGTCGGGCAACAGTCACAGGTGGAAGGCGCCGCGAGCCAGGAACCATCGGAAGGAGTGTTCGTCGCATCGTCCTTTGCCCACCGCAATACCTCCGGTACACTGTGGGTGTTCGCGCAGCTTGCAACCGAAGATTTTATCCAAAAGGTTTCTAGGTCACCTCCGCTACTGATTACCCTTGGACCCACAACGTACACCTGCTGGACCCACCGCGATGCACGCGCCCGTCCTCGAACGTAAGACTAGTGGGGAACGGGCGGTGAGAATAGAAAGGCAAAGGAGCTCACAACGGTAGCTGAAAGAAAAAATGTGCTTCATAAAGAAATAGGAATATAATTGGCAAGATTGGGATGAGCAGCGGTGCTGACGATCAGATGCGCGTTTTCGGCCCATTTAAACCCAACGTAAAGCGTGCGTAGTGCGGGAGTATGCCCTGAAATGAACTGTCCATGCCGACATGTGGGAAGTGCGCTGTAGGGCGTCCGTTCGCGGAGAGAAACGGCAACATTCATTTCCCTGCCCTGGACAAAACATACAGTATGCAAGGCTACTGCGGGCTGAATCGCAGGTTGGAACAGAAGTCGTTGACGTTCGTTATAAAAAGAATGTTATAATAGTGATGGACCTGGGAGGCAAGTTCAGCGCGAGTGGTTGACGAATTATATCTTGACAACATTCATCTCGTCCTTCATCCTGAGAAGCGCCATTACAGTTCTACGAACAATAATGAAAATGCTGAAAAGGAAAGGAAGTTATTCCCATAACCAAAACATGTATTTGAACTTCATACAGTGGCGGAAACAGATGGGGCTAACGGCTAATATTGCATGTCAAGAAGAGGCGAAGAAAAAAAACGAACAAATTGTCATAACTAGTGAATCGGAAGCAACTTGTTCAAGAAGAATGACTTTTATGATCTCTACCCTATTCACTAAGCCTATTGTGGGCCTACACTCGAGGCCCCGGTTTTGATCACACAAGAGTGACAGGTATTATGAATAAATGGGTAATATGAATATAGTTTGAGATTCAAACGCCAAAAGCTATAAGCGGATCTAGAGTACATAAAAAGGACTATCTACAGTAGCGCTCAAAAGTCTTCGGCCAAATGCTTATTCAGTTGTACATTTCAGTCGTAACTCCTTTCCAACTGGACCTAATCAAGCGAAATTTGGAAATGTGGGTATATAACATGGGTGTGTTGTGAATATTTACCACCACCAACCTGCAATCTGATCACCTTCAAGTTATCCCATAGAGCTTGAACTCAAAATCAAGTGGAAATACGAATGATGGTCTTTCTGGAATCCCTTTCCTTTTTGCCATGTCTGAAGTCCCTGTTCCCCCTGTTCCAATGAGCAGTGGAAAGTTTTCGAATGAATTCAATGTAGTATGACAAATGAGATTCGGATTTTCTTCGAGTACCCATATTATGTAGCTAAACATTGGTTACTGAAATCAACAAGTTATAATCCTAAATGAGACAAATAAAATATAACAAAAACTCCTCACGTGATCAACCTAAACTACTTGACGTAAGGTTAGCGCAATAACTTGATGTACGACCAGCAACTAAGGAGGTCACTGGCGTAAGTAATATTTTTACTCCTTCACTTCTACAGTGCACGGCTATTTTTGAAAACTTTTTTCAAAGCGGTAACACGAAAAAAAACCAACCAACGATCAAATACCGGCAATGTGCTGAGCTGGGTGGCGGCTGCGCGAACTGTGGCTGGTAGCTGCTGCTCGACTGGGGTTGGTGGCAGCACTAGAGTTGTGCTTAGTGGAAGCTGCCGGCAGGCTTTTAGTGGCTGGACTGTGGTGAAGGCGGCTTGTGTCTCGGCCCGATGGAGGAGACTGATGGCTGCTCGGCGGAGGAGTCTCTGTGAGGCTACTTTCCCTACACTTTATACAGCGGGTGGGTCATGCCTCAGATGGGTAGGCCACAGTTCTCAATTAGTTACCGTACCCGCCTGGGGTTACATCCTGCCCGTGGATAGATCGGCATGACCCACCCATCGCGCTTGGGGGGGGGGGGGGGGGGGGGGGGGGGGGGGGNGGGGAAGGTAGTCCGCCCCTTGAAGGTGGCTTGCTCTTGGCCTCCCTATTCCACACGCCTACCCTCCGGTAGTCGTCGTCCCCGACGATTGTTCTATCTCGGGGAGCTTGATCCCTTTGGCCCTTCCTCGTACCGATAGGTGAAAAATCTTGGCCGCACCTACTCCCAAGTATGGGTGATGGAAATTTGCTGAGGCCTCAGGGCTGCCTGCTTCCATGTATGCATATTTTTCCGTCCACGATCTGACTATTCGATGTGGTCACAAGGTTTGATCTTCTCCTCCCACTTTCAGGAGTCTTCTTCCAGCATCTTCCAAAAATTTATCATCATTCGCCACTCCTTCTCTTTTTTTTTCCGCCAACGGACTCCAAGCCATTATGACTTTTCCTCCGTTTTCTTAATGGCTTTTTGCTATCCTCAATATATCGCATATATTTTTTGTCTCCTCTGCTCTCCATTGGGTAAACGATGACCCACATTGCAAATATCGTCCAATCTTCAAGGGTGTTCCTGAGCTGCTTGTACGTCAACACGACTTTCGTTGTCAAGCCACCTTTTGAGCCATCGCGTGCCATCAGAAGAGCTTCCTCTGGGGCTGCAAAGGCCGTAGGTCCTTTACCCAAGTTTTTAGCTTCTCTCTCAACCTTCTGTAGTTTCTTATTCAAGCCTTCGAATGCGATCTTGTAAAAGTCGATGATGCAGTTCTGCTGTTCGAATGATGGAAATGAATTCCGTCCACTTTGTACAGACAAAATATGCGACCGTCAGCACTTCCTTCAAAGCTTCAGTATCCAGCAACACTGTTCGATTCCTAACGAATTCCCACTTTCTGCATCGTGCACAACTCCTTTCGTATGAAAATCGACGCAGTTTTGCACGCGGTCCATGGGTCTTCGAACGGCTGTTTCCCAGAAGCTTTCAAAAACTGTATTCCTTCGATGTCGTTTGACGTCGTTTCTGCGAAACAATCGTCCGCACATTAAAATTGCAGGTGGTCCTTGTCGGCGAGACTCAGAAGCCCTGCACTTCTGAAACAGTCACTGTGAGCTCTCCGTACTTTCAACTTTGGCCCTCTGCCCTTGCGACCTACGACACGTGCTGTTTCCACAGGCTGGTCCAAAAATTCTCTATCTTTCATATGCGGCGAATCCTTCCCAGTGTTCATTACTGGAAACGTGGTCTGTCGATCCTTGATCACATATACTCCTAGTTCCAATCCTCGCTTACCAGGCCATATTATTATTATTGTTTATTACTTGTGTCGAGTGCAGTTCGCATTTTGTAGGCGGCTATGTCCTATTCTGAATGCGGAACAGTGAATGACCCTGGT